>WAAG01069002.1:20342-53479 GCA_013390105.1 Tichodroma muraria | reverse complement strand
CGGCACCGGCAGCGGCACCGGCAGCGGCAGCGGCAGCGAGCGGCTCCGTGGGGCGGCGGAAGCGCTCGGGGCCGCCGAGGCTCCTCTGCCGCGCGGGGCAGAACCGTGTGGGAAAGGGCGAGGAGGGGCTTTGGTGCTGCGCGCTGGGGGATTGAAAGCTTGGAAAACGCCTTTGAGACTCCCCCCATCCGCTCCCTCCGTGCCCTGGCGCACGGTGCCCAGAGAAGCTGTGACTGCCTCTGGATCCCTGGCAGTGCCCAAGGCCAGGCTGGACGGGGCTTGGAGCAGCCTGGGACAGTGGAAGGTGTCCCTGCTATGGCAGGGGTGGAATGGGATGGGCCTTAAGGTCTCTTCCAGCCCAAAGCAGTCTGGGATTCTGTGATACATGGACTCATGAGATGTCCAAGAAGTTGATGTTTGCAAGTTGTACTGTTTACTTAATAAACAGTTCTATTTAATAAGTCCTAATCTGTGCCTTAGGCCTGGTCTTGCTGGCACCACTGGGCATTTCCATGTAGCTGACCCCCACCCGTGGCAATGAGCAGCTTTTTCAGCCTTTAGGGTCTGGATCCTGCTGGCAAACTGTGCCAGTGCCACAGAGCATCCAGGAGCCATCCAGAGCTCGGATGCTTTGGGGACCAAGGACACTCAGGCTGACCATGCAGCAGGGACCAGCTGCAGCCGTAGGCATTGGAAATTGGAAGCAAAACTGTCCTAAGCAACAGCGTGGTGTGACAGCACAGCACTGGGCTTGCTGAAATGAAAAGGGACCTGGGGCTTCCTTCTAAGCATTTTTTTCTGTTACCGTTCAAATCTTTGCCAAATGGTGAAGAGATGGAGGATGAGCAAATGGAAATGGTGCAAAGTCCTTTCTTATTGACAGCTCACCTGCTCCACAGGACATTGGTGTCAGCAGAAATGTCCTTCATCTACTCAAAATTGCTTAGAACAATTCTTAACATGAGTTCGAAACCCTTTTCAGAGCATTTAAAAAGTAAAGCAAGAGCTGCGAGTGTCCCTCCCCATCAAACCCCTGCTGCTGCTCACAGCCTGGGGGTGACAATTTGATGTGCCCCAAAAGTGGCTCCATTTCCATTTGTGGGGACAAAGCCAAACCCAAAGATGCCACTGCCCCGAGGTCCCTCTAAGCGGGGCCATGAAGCCCAAACCCACACAGGGGTGCCCACACCAGCACTGCTCTTACCCTGACACACCCCACTGCCATGGAAAATCCATCCTTTTCCTGCCAAACCTGGGCCCCTGCTGGCAGCTGAGCTGGATCCTTCCCATCACAACCCCTAACAAAGGACTTGCAGGTGGAATTATACCCATTGTGTAACACCCCCACATAGAGGTGTCACTGAGAAAGATGGGACAAAATCCAGCTCTCTTCTGCTGTCCCTGGGATCAGCCATTGGCTCTGGACATCAGCCAAGACAGCAGAGATTTGTTTGGGACACCAAAGTAAAAAATCAGCATGTCTCAGTCTAAATATACCCAGGGCAGGGATTTGCTGACAGCACAATGCTCCTGGTGCTTTCCAAAGCACAGCCTGGTGTTCTGAGTATGGGAAGGATTCCCAGGGCAGAGGAAATGAGTAGAAAATGACAAAGAAAAAAAAGGGGGAAAAAAATCTTCCATTAATTTGTACAAAGGGTAAATCAGTGTTGCCATCCTGGCAGTTCCAAGGCTTCCTGCACCACAGCAATGCATGTTGCACATCAGGAGGGGTCTCACTCTGGCAGGAGACGTCAGATGGAATTGGAGTTCCTGAAATGTGCTCTTAATGGTGTGGTTAAAGCAATTCCTATGATGAGAGAGAAAGAGAAAGACATAGAAATTAATTAGGGAAAGTATTCTACAAGCATTAAATGTTTTGCCTTTAGTGTGGAACACCAAGGAAAGCAAGAATGGGGATATCAATCCCTGTACCTTTAAATTAAAATTGCTTCTGACCAACTCACAACTTAAGACTTCATGAGGACTGAGCAACATGTCCAAGGCATAATAAGATGAATAAACAGGTTTTGATAAATTTATTTTGCGATAGAAACTCATTGAGAAAGAGTCAGTCCTAGGAGAAGCAGCTGAGGGAGCTGGGATGGGGCTGGAGCCCCAGGAGAGGCTGAGGGAGCTGGGAAGGGGCTCAGGCTGGAGCAGAGGAGGCTCAGGGGGCCCTCCTGGCTCTGCCCAGCTCCTGCCAGGAGGGGACAGCCGGGGGGTCGGGCTCTGCTGCCAGGGACAGGGACAGGAGGAGAGGGAACGGCCTCGGGCTGGGCCAGGGGAGGCTCAGGGTGGACAGCAGCAGGAATTTCTCCATGGAAAGGGTGCTCAGGGATTGGCAGGGGCTGCCCAGGGAGGTCTGGAGTGCTCATCCCTGAAGGTGTCCCAGGAAGGGCTGGAGGTGGCACTGAGTGCTCTGGGCTGGGGACAAGGTGGGCATCAGGCACAGCTTGCACTCGATCTTGGAGGTTTTTCCTCCCTAAATGATTCCATGATTCCAGCACAATATTCCCATTCCTACCTGGCTGCAGGAATTTGAGGAGCAGTCTCTGGGTGTGCCCTGCTCAGACAAGGCTGTGCCAGGGACTCCTCCCCAAGTGTGTGACAGATCTGTCACACATCTGCACAGCAGCCACACAGGGACACAGCTGCTAATTAGTACTAATGAGGCCTCTTCTCAGGTGGAGGCACAGCAGGGCGGTGGGGCAGTTCCAGTCCAAGAGAACTTGCTCTGCCAGTTTTCCTGTGAGGATGAGGATGAGGGAGAAGTGGAAGGGAAAGGCCCACGGACCTGGAGATATCTGTGTTGTGCAAGGATTCCTTGAGGGTCACCTCAGCCTCACTGTATTGAAGCAAAAGTAATCCTGAGCTTAGAAAAACCCTGGAAACCCCCATTGCCCTGGGCTGACTCCACTGGAACTCAGCCATCAGTTCAGTCCATGTTTTCTGTCCATTCATTGTCCCAGGGACGAATTTGCTCCCTGGTCCTCCCCACCTCTATTCCACACGGGCTTTGTCTGTGTCTCACGTGCCCTGGCACCACCACAGCACACCTGGGGCAGGATTTTGGGGGTGACACCATTTGATTTTGTCTCACTACATCTTTTCTGTATAATGAGCTGAACTATTTCTCCCGACATCTTCCCATGCTGGGCTGTCCTAGAGCCAGCCAAGCTTCCCTGGCAGCTGCACAGCCCAGACAAGCCCAGTGTCACCAGGGTCCTTCCAGGAGCCACTGGCCCTCTTACCTCCAAGGCTGTGGGAGCAGAGCAGCTCGGGGGGAACTGGAGATTCTGGGAGACTCAGCCAAGCTGATTTGAAGGTTCCTCACTCCAAGCAAGTCCTGGAGTCTGAGCACAGGGAAGCAGAGCAGCAAAGCAGCCACCTGGGCCTCTCCAGGCACATGGCAGGGAACAGCCAGGCAGGGAAACTCAGCTATGAGGATCCCTTACCCAGGGAGGAGGGGGTTGTGCCAGTGTGGGAACCTGGTGGCCAAACAGGTGAAGCAGCTGCTCAGGAAACTCTTGCCCTGGCACTGAAAAGGAGAAACTGTGGGTGAGCAACAGCTTTTGTCTCAGCTCTGGAGGTGGCTGGAGTGGAAGAGGAGAGTCCCGCATAAGGGACATCCACTCACCTGTACTTAGAGAGGTCTTTCAGCTGCACCTGCCTCCATCCCAGCTCTCCAAGTGCTGCCACGTCCAGGGTGGGCCCTGTGGTGGCTCTAGGGAGAGCAGAGCTGCACACAGGGCATGGCCATGGGGCTGCAGCTACGGCAGAGCCAATGGGGACACCTGGGGACACAAAGGGGGAGAACTGATCCCAAAAGAGGCACAGTGAGATGAGCAAGGAGCCCAGAGACACCTCACCACAGCAGTGACCATGTGACACCTGCACAGAGGGGACAGACAGGTGGCTGTGGCAGGGCAGTGACAGGGCAGTGGCAAGTCAGTGGCAGGGATGTGGCTTTGGCAGTGGCAGGGCTGTGGCAGGGATGTGACAAGGCTATGGCTGTGGCAGGGCTGTGGCAGTGGCAGGGCAGCAATGTCTGACCCCTCCACAGCCCTTTCCCAGCCCGGGCAGGGCTGGGGCTCCCCTTCCTCACCTGTTCCCTCAGCCCTGCTGTGGCTCCAGGTCACCTCCTCATCCCACTCCTTACAGCAGCCAGGACCTGCCCTTTGATTTATTTAAGCACTGACAGCGATTCAAAAGTGTTGGAAGTGCAATTTTTCAGCACCGACTAAAAATAGTGGAGTGAAATTCCAGAGCTGCCTCCAGCGCCGCTGGCCGGGCCCGGCTGCCCGGGACAATGGCATTTGTAGCCCACGAGTGACAACAGCACAGGCCGAGCTCCAGCTCCCGAAATAACAACTCAGAAAGGGCAAATTCTGGCTTTAATTACAGCCAGACAAAAAGGAGCATTTCAGAAGAGCATTATCAGAATATCTGAGCACGGTGCCAGCTGGAAACCGAGCGGGGAACGCAGAGGGAGTGGGGTGGCCCCGCTACACAGACACCCCAAATTTCAGGTATTCCTGGGGGGAAGAGGCACATGCAACTGGAGCTTCCAGAACAGCTGAAGCCTTTGACACAAGGGGAAAAAACCCTTCAGGCAGCCAGAAGGAGCTGATCCATGACAAGGAGCCTCCAGCCCCACAGCCAAACCCAGGTGCGCACAGGGATGGGCCCTCTGAACCTCTCCAACATGCACAGCAGCAGCTCCGTGTGACATCCTGGAAGTGACTCTTTTCTCCATCAGTTCCAGACAATCAAGATTGGATCCCTTCTGGGGAAATAGTTATTTGCCAGCAGAAAGCCACCCATCCTGCCCAGCTTCCAACCCCAAACCTGCTGGGAGAGCCCAAATGTGGCCCCATCGAACTCCCTTCCCAATTCCAGCAGCAATCCCATGTGCTGGAGGCAGTCAAGGCTCCTGTATGGGAGCCCTGCCAGGTGACGCCCACCTTTACAGGGCAGGGAGAACACACCTGATGCTCTGCAATATTTGGTGTGAAAAAAGGCACTTTTGGATACAGAGCAACCTGAGTGCACCTGGAACAAAAGCCAGGCTGCAGCAGAGCTGCTTTCTGAAGGGTGAAAGGGACCCAGTGACCTGACCCTGGCAGCTGAAAGGAAGTAAAGTTTCACCACATCTCTCTCCAGGAGTGTCATCCTTCCATGGGTGAGGAGCTGCTGGGAGAGTTCCAGGTGCCAGGCACTGAGGGGACGCAGCGACCCAGACACAGCTGTACTCCCACTGAAACGTGCAGGGGAAGAGCCAGGAACCAGCCAAGCTCCATGAGGAAAAAGCAGCTCCCAAGCACGGCTGTGACAGCGGAGGAGAGCCCTTGGGCATCCCTCCACAGCAGCCAGGCCTCGCTGCTCCTGCTCCCTCTTGGAATGCACAGCTGGAAAGCAGAAACCAGGCTTGATGCTGCCAGTAAAGGGTCAACTGAGAAATATTTGGGATTTTATTGAACAATACACACCCATGTGCCTGGCTGCAGCAGGTGGGGAGACGGCAGGAGCAGTTCTCTGCAGGCAGCAGCTTCCCCTGACTGCACCAGCTAAAGGGATTGTTTTTATATTTTTAGTTTAGTGCTGAGCTCAGCTTGATGCCTCTCCCTACACCACGAACAGTATCACTTTTGTGTACCTGGGTCACAGACAGAATGAGATTTCTGCATCACTTTTAAGTCTGCTCCAGAAGAAACCTCCCATGTCCAAAATCTGGGAACCCAGAAAACAGAGGGCAAGCCAGGCTCTCCCACCCTGCCACAGCTGTAGATCAGAGACTCTGCGAGGCAGAGCACAAACTTGCAAGTCTCAGCTCCCAGGAATAGCTCTGCACAAGCCCAAGTGTGACAGCAACAGGCCAAGAGCCTCACATCCAAATCCTGCTGTTCCCATGGAAGGTGGAGGCTCAGAGAATCTCAGCTAAGCAACACCTGCCAAGAGGGGATTTAAAACATCCTTTAAAAGCCCTGATATTATTCATGTCCCTTACAAACTGCCTGCCCAGCTGGGGGAGGAGGCAGGTGCTCCTGGACAGCCATGGGCACACATGGGTTGGCCACAGGAGAAGCCAGAGAGGTCAGGGCAGGCCCATGGAGCCAGGACACTTCTGTACGGGTCGGCCTGCTCCAAGAATCAGAGCAGAAAAGGCTTCTTAAAAAACCACCCTGGCATTCTGGGATTGGGATGTTAAGGGCAGGATGCTACTGCTGCAGGCCATCCTTCCTCTGCCTTAGGTAACACTCACAGCACACCTGCCTTTGGACTCTTCCTTGGATTTCTCCCTCCTTCTGAAGTCACAGTTGTAAACTCCAGCTTCAAAGAGCCACTGAGTGTGCTGGAGAAACAAAGAATCATGGAATCACAGAGGCTGGAAAAGACCTCCCAGACCACTGAGTCCAGCCTGTGCCTGACACCCACCTTGTCCCCAGCCCAGAGCACTGACTGCCACCTCCAGCCCTTCCCCGGACACCTCCGGGGCAAACCCCCCTGGGCAGCCCCTGCCAATCCCTGAGCACCCTTTCCATGGAGAAATTCCTGCTGCTGTCCACCCTGAGCCTCCCCTGGCCCAGCCCGAGGCCGTTCCCTCTCCTCCTGTCCCTGTCCCTGGCAGCAGAGCCCGACCCCCCGGCTGTCCCCTCCTGGCAGGAGCTGGGCAGAGCCAGGAGGGCCCCCTGAGCCTCCTCTGCTCCAGCCTGAGCCCCTTCCCAGCTCCCTCAGCCTCTCCTGGGGCTCCAGCCCCTTCCCAGCTCCCTCAGTCCCTCCTGGGGCTCCAGCCCCTTCCCAGCTCCGTTCCCTGCCCTGGACACGCCCCAGCCCCTCCAGGGCTCTCTGGCCAGGAGGGGCCAGAACTGGACACAGCTCTCAGGGGCCTCAGCAGGGCCAGCACAGGGGAAAACGCCCAGAAACACAAACCGAGCTGTGAAAGAGCTGCCTCCAGTCTCCAGCCCTGAAGCTGGCACAGAGCTGAGAGCAAAAAGCAGGAGTTTCCTGGAGTAGAGAAAATAAACCAGGAGTCTGTACTATATTCTTAAATATGGTTTAATACTCTTCTCCATTTCTGTACATCACAACACCAAGATATCACTGCTTGGGATCTCTCTGCAGAGGCTATATAGTATGCGAAGGCTAGGATCTCCCACCCCCACTGAGTGTGTTTGCATGTGTAAGTGTAATACATATCAGTATATATTGATATACACATCAATATATAATGCAATATATATCACTGAAGAGAACACATTGATTAAAGAAATACAAAAATTTGGCATCATTTCCAAACTTAAATAGTAAAAATAAAAACTACAAAAAGGAGCTGCATACCCTAATGTATCATGTGAAACAACAAGCAGTATATTCAAAAATGTAAATTTACATCCAATTTTTGTGGTCTTGTCATGTCACATTAGACCCATTTACAATGGCAAAATCCAGAACATACTGCTGTGAGGGCCAGGGCTGTGCTCAGCCCTGAGCAGACCCAGCCCCACTTCCCGGGAGAGATTCCAGCTTGGATGTGAAGACGGCATCGAAGCCGCCAGCCAGGTTAGGGACCAGGGGGATAAATGGTATTGCTCACAAGGACAGGAATTTTGGACCTCAAACAACAGCATGGCAGAAATTTGAAGAGAAGCTCCCTCTGTTCAAGTGAACCAGGACAAGAGGCAAAGGTCTGCAGCTGGAACAGGAGCTGCTCCTGAGGGAAGCACCGGGAGAGACGCTGGGAGAGCCCCCAGGGAGGGAGCAGGACCTGAGCTGTGCCACTGCTCCCCTGGGACAGGACCTGCCTTTGAGCCCCTGACCCCCAGAGTGTCACCAACAGGCTGGACACACCCCAAGGATGAGCTCCCTGACCTATGGATCCTCCATGGAACAGGCAGGACACCAAGTCTGGGCAGTCTGGGATCATCCAGAAGTGATCCTTTACCCCCTGAAGGGCACATCCCCACAGGACAGACACTGCTGGGAGCTGGGTGTTCCCAGGGCTGTGCCAGCACTCCACGGATCAGAATCAAATATTCTACACTCCCAGCACTAATTCAGCCTTCACTCCACTGACTCAGTATTCCTGTCAAACACCCACTTCCATTAAAGAGCTGTGGGCTCAAATTCACATAATCAAGGAACCTTACGCAGTCCTAAAGCAAAAAGAAAACTTACTGAGGAACAAAAAGCCAACTGTACCTTACTTCACTGAAATCTCATGTTTATTTTTGTCAAGACTGAAAAAGAAAAATAAATTCCTGAAGGCTGCACTGCTCAAATCCAAATTAAGCCCAAGACTCCAGCAGCATTTTCATTGCAATCCATGAAGTGCATTTCTTAGTTTGTAAGAGCAGTGTTTCTGCAAATAGATTAAAGCACGTTTGGCTGGTGAGCCTCCCCAAACCATCAGAATTTGCAAGCCACATGAAATGAACCAGCACTCAGGTCAGTGCCTCCTCAAGCTTTTGAAGAGAATTATGGCTCCAACCTCATTCCATTTCTTCTGCAGGCTAAGCTGAGAATGCCATGTAAATGGGTCACGGCGCTGCCAAATGCAGCAATTGATTTCTCCAATCAAAGTGTAAAGAAACAAACCAGTAGGATCTTACTTCTATTAATTTTGGAAGAGGTTTACAGCAGTTAATGTATCATGAAGGTTAAAAAAATCATTTCCATAAAATACAAGAGCAACCAATTTCACCATTGAGTAAAAGTAAAAACTGGGATCCTTTTTAAATTAGTCCGAAGTGGCATATAGGAACTTAGTAGTTTGCTGCTGTACTGACACTATGACAAATCAAAGTGTAGGGTTTTGCTTTCTTAAATCCAAATGCTCGTGGATCAAGTTCTGGAAATGTTCCAATTCTAAGGCAGGGATCTGTTGTGTTTTCCACCATGAGTTTGCTCCTTGGGTTGGATGCTGGAGGGGCGAGGCACGTGTTGCCGGACCCAGCTCGACTACCTAGTAGTCATCAAGGTCAAAAAATTCATCGTCTCCTCCTTGGTATTCCATGCCCTGGAAGTCCACCCGGTACCGCAAGATACCTGCCAAAGAAACAGCCTTTAGCTTCCCCAGCATTCCCACGGGCACAGCTTCCCCGGCCCTGCTTCCAGAGCTTCCCAGTAACGGCACCTGAGGCCTGGCGGCAGACAGGCAGCTGCAGTGAGAAATGCCACAGGGCATTCAGTGCCCAAAGGAAGCAGCACCCACCTGCCCAGCTTCCCCCTGGAAAAGCTGAGCCTGTTCTAGGGCTGCACCTCCACAGAACACCTGTGGCACATCATGGGCCCAGTGGCACTGCTCAGACCGAGGCCTGGCAGTAAAATCCAGAGGGTAGCTGGCACTGCAGCTGCTTTTACAATTCAGTAAAAGGAAGAGTTAGTGGCTGTTTTCCTCCTCCCACCCCAAACACTAACCCAGGGTTCTGGAAATCCTGTATCCCTGGAATCATTTACTGAGGTGAAGATTTTCAAGGACATTTCCTTTCAAGCCTACAGGGCATGGGAGGAAAGAGGATCTCACCATGTAAAGAGGCTGGATCTGGCAGGAAATGAGAGACTCCTGGAACTACAAATCCTGAAAAGTTAGAAACCTGTTGCTCCTTATGGAGCCAAACAATCCAAGGTTCTTTCCTCCCGACTGGTGTTCTCTGGGCCCTAAAAATTCCTCTTTAAAATGCACTCCTCCCTGGTTCACATCCATCAAAGCTTAGCACAGCCAGTGGCACAGCTTTGTCCTGGAATCCCTGCCCAGGCAGGATATGGAACATGGCACTGGTGTGGCTCCACCTGCCCAGGATTTGTCAGACTGGCACCTCTGCCAGGCGTGGCTGATGCTCAGTGAGCTCCAGAGCAGGACTAGCTTTCAGAGGCCTCACTGCTCCAGAGGACAGACTAAAAACACTTTTCTTTTGAAAAGAAGCAGAAGATCAGGGAGCAAAGTACAGGGAGGCTCTGAGAGATGAGCAATAGCTCCAAGTGCTTCAGGAACAGGGCTGGGGGTTGTCAGAGCCCCCTGGGCAGAGCAGGGGCTGCCACCAAATCCCTGTGCAGACAGAGCCAGGCAGCTCGGGGCCCTCCTGAGCTCCAGCAGCTGCACAGGAGGACAGCCCATCCCTGAGCCCTCCAGAGATTGAGGAATGCTCCAGGGACTGAGGAACACAGCTGGAAAGTGACAGGCCCCAACATGGACCATCATCCTGGGGACAGGAATGCATCCACCCTGGTGAACACAACTGTTTCTTGAACTGGGTCCATGACTAACAGGAATAAGATTATTCCCACTTGTGTTGGCACCAGATTATCAAACCAACCACTAAACAAGACAAACACATTTTCCTTTTGTAGTTTACCTCCAATTCCTCCAAATCCTTTCACAAATTGGGATCCCTCTTGTGATTTGTCTGTAACAATTTCCAATGTTGCTCCAAATTTCTTGTAGTTGTTTGCAAACCACTCCAGGAGGGGCATACTTTCTATGAGTTCGTGTTCCTGCCCAGTCTGTGGAGACATTGGAAGGGAGGAAATAAATAATAAAACCCTGTTACAGTCACTGTGAGTACAGTACTGAGAAAATCCCCCTCCAGGCTGGCTCCATGGCTTTGTCAGCCCCAGCAGGGACAGCAGCCCTCATGCTCCACAGGGACACTCCTGGGGGAAGCCATGCCTGGCACAACTGCACCAGGCAAGAGCGGGCACAACCACCAGCTCCTGCTGCCAAATTAATCACTGAGAGTGTCTTGGGCCTCTAATAGGAAATTTAGTGCAGAAGCAGGAGAAAAACTGCCTCGATTCTTCTGCTCAAGCATCACCCCACGCTACACCTCAGCTTCACTGCTCATTTAGACTTGCTCTGCCCCCTGCACAGATTCCAGCCCCCCTCATGCACCAGGCCCTGTTCTCAGGCAGGAACACTGGTCTATGCAAGGACAGAGCCAAAAGGCACCGTGTTCTAAGCAGGAAGTGCAGTGATTACTGTAAAACAGAAACACCTCACTGCAGGTGACACTGCAGAGCCTCCACGCACAGCAGGGATTGGCAGTCCTCCCTCCAGGAGGGCAAACAGCTGGAAATGGCCCCCCGGCACAACCCAAGCAGGACAGATCCCCACCCTTTTGGCAAGTGACACTTTTTTCCCAGTTTATTCTGCAAAGTAACACAGATCCCTGGTCCACGAGGACTGTTTGACCTGCACAGGCAGGAAACTCAGGCAGCAAATGACAGTTCCACATGTCAAATACATCCCAAAGCAGACACCCCCTTGGCACCTGATCCACGTCATGATTCCTGACCTCACAGTGGTTCCACATGACCGAATCAGTGCCCCACAAGCAGGAAGCAATGGTCTGGGGCCTTGCCTGCATGGTGGCTACCAAACCCCTGCAGGTGACGATTTGGTGGTGGTCAAAGATCCCACACTGCCCATTCACACAACCTTGGCATTGGCAGCAGGGAAGACTGGAGCAGGTGAGAATCAGGTGAGAAGCAGGTGAGAATCCAGGGGTTATACAGAAAGAGCCACAGGTTCCTGCCCTGAGGCGTCACTGAGTGCCAGAAGGTCGTTGCACTCAGGTGCTTGGGACGAACTTAGCCCAGGTGTCCAGAGCTCTGCACCAACACACTGAGAACAAACCCAGAAGCCCCAAAGCTGAAATACCTCCTTGTCTGTGAAGTGGGATTTATCCTTCTCTTGCTCTGGTGTCAAATACAGGATCTTCTCCTCTGAAAAGGGAGGAAAAATGATATTAGTTTGGGTAAGGCTACAAGATGCAGTTTTAAGACAGCAGGAGACTGAGCACAGCCAGCAACTACAACGCAGAGGGTCTGGGCAGCACCACTGCCTTTCTTCCTCTCTGAAGCTCTGTGAGCAATCCCACAGGGCAAAGCAGCAGAGAGCAGCTGCAGAGCCAACACAGAGAGGGACAGGTCCTGCTCCAGGCCCAGGAATTGTGTTTCTGGCCACAAGGTCACCTCAGTCTCCCCTCTGGTATCACACTCAGAAAGCTGGAAGGAGGTTCCAGGCTGGCCCTGTGACCAAGTGCCCCCCTGGCACTGCAATTCCCTCTGTGCACTGGAACCCTACTTGTTCCAGCTTTTCTGCCACAGGGGCTGGGAAGCTGCAGGCCAGTGACCTGCAGAGTAACACAGACCTGCACAACATCCCTTTTCTCCAAGGAAATCTCTTCTCGAACCAGTAGGGGGAAGAGACTTGAATCTGCTTTCTAGAGGGACCCCTTTGGAAGTCTCCTCCCAAATTTGCCCTACACCAGGACACCCTGTGATCAGATGTCCTCAGGGAGCTCCTCCAGCAAACCCATCCCAGTGAGGCACCTCAGGTGTTAAACCCTGAGAGCTTCCAGTGTCCCAGAGCACCACGTACCCTCAGTGCCTTGGCAGTGCAGCACGTATCTCATGATATCCAGGTTTTCATAGACTATCAGGATCTCCACCGCTCCCATTTCCAAAGCTTTTAGTGTATCTTCCACACCAAAGCAGTACTTCCCCGTGTCCTGGCTGATCTCATCGAAGTATCGTCCTGCAGGGCACACAGAGCCTGCCATGAGCACTCAGCACAGCACACACACTTCAAACAAGCTTCACCTGAGTGCGAGAAACTGCGAGAAGCAGCTGCCACCAGAAGGCCTGGAACCGAGGGGATCTCTGACAGAAGGACAGAGAAGGTTCACGAAGTCTGGTGGGGAAAAAGAAACCAACCAAACCCACTCCATACCACCACCTGAGGTGTCCAGGTGGCAGAAAGAACCACTGCAAGTCCCACTCTCAGCCAGCATGGCAGGGCTGGGGCAGCACAAGGGCACTACCAGGAGGGCGAGAGCAAGAGCAGCACACTCAGTGCCACACACCCGGCTCAGGAGGCTGCAGTGCATCACCTACCTATTAGCTTTTTCTCTTGGATGAATTTCACATTGGAGAGGACCTCAGTTGACAACTCAATTGCTTGATTGAAGCCATTTTCTCCTCCATATGAAATATCAACTAGTTTGAGCACTTTGGATTGCAACCGCTGAACGAGAGAAAGGAGGAGACACGAAAACATAAATCCACTCCAGAGCAGGGCTGTGAGACTCCTCAGCCTGCCGTGGGAGTCACTGCACTCGTTACTGCAATTCACCTGAGGCACAGGGACCTCTGAATGCACAGTACTGAACCAGAGTTTTCAGGCAACAGGGACACAGATTAGGTTTACTGGGTTTAATTCCAATAAAGCTTCCACTTTGGATTTCAGAACACAAAGAATGTGAATGCCAGATCCAAACCAGGGAGGACAGATTTCTTATTAGCCCTGTTTAAAGAATAGGAGTTTTCAGCTCCTTGCAGGAGGTATTAGGAATGGGAGACTTCTTTGGATACATCACATTTTTAGTTTTGGTCAAATTTCTTCAGACACCAGAGTTACATTCCTCTGGAGAAGCATCTTGTATCAGAGCTACTGCTACAATCACCACTTCACCATTGACACTCAAACTCAGGAAAGGCCACTCACCTGATCAAACATGTCAGATTGACTTAGTTCAGTTTTGAAGTCAGCCGAGCCAGCGAGGACGAGCCCGGCCACGTTGACCTTGTCCCCGGAGATGAAGAGCTGCACGGCTGTCTCGGCCACCTTGCGCACGTAGTTGTGCCTCTTCTCCATGCGCAGGCGGGCGAAGCGCAGGGCAGACTGACCTCCTCTGCCTGCAGGGAGGGATGGGGCAGCCATGGGGGACCCACCGCATCCCAGCAGCATCCTCAGGACACAGCTGGCCCGGAATAAGCAAAGCCAAGGGCAGCTGCAGCCTCCTGAATTTAGTTTGCCACGAGCCAAGGCAGGGGCTGCCACTCAGAGAATAAAGAGGGCTCATTCCCACCAGATGTTTCTCCACAGAGGAAAATGTTTCTTTTCTTTCTGGAAAGACTCACAACTCTGTAGAAATTGAACATCTGAGCACATTCTCTCTCCCTGTACCTTCAGGAGAAGCCATCTCCTTTGTACACTGCCTCAAACGCTGCTGACGCAGCGCAGCCCAGCAGTCTCTGCTGCACAGTCTCACTGGGGGAAGTGGTTTTATTTCATTTTGTCCCATCCCACTCTACAAAGTACAGCAGGCCAGGAGTAACCAGCAGACAATTTGCTGAACTCACCAGTGGCTGGCTACAACATAGCTCCACAGAGTGGAATTCGAATTTTCCTTGCTCCATGAGGCCCTGTGCTTCCTGCAGAGAGCAGCTTGCTGCACACAACACCAGCACATCAAACCTGAACGACTCCACTGAGTGGGGTTGCTCCTTGTGCTACTAATACTTAGTGATAACTGTCCCAAAATCAAGTAAAGGGTCAAATGTAGCAAGAAGTAAAAAGTGCCATTTCTAAGATCAACTGCATATTACTGTGATTCATTAATTCTGACAGAAGGCTCAGACTGGAGGCTCTGCTGTCATGTTCCAAGGGAGCACAGACTTGAGCAGAGCCAAACCCCCACAGGCCAAGTTCCCCACTTCCACCCTCACATCTCAGCCCAGGACGGGCTGCTGCACTCAGCAGACAGACGAGTGTGTTACCGTGCTTCTTTGGAAGATCCACAGTGAATTTGTGCAGCACTTCTCGTGTGTTTCCTTGGAGAGTTCCAAAGAGTGCCCCACTCCCATCTATTACAATAAAGCCAAACTTGCTGTCGTCGGAGAGCAGTGCCGTGAGGGCCTGGAACAGAGAGTGAGGCTGTGAGGGAGGGCCTGGCTCACGCGGGGCACCAGGGACAGCACAGCCCCACCAGTCTCAGCTCACAGCTGGTCGTGGCTATTTTTGCATTAATGAAGTGGAGGAAAAGCAGCACATTTAGGAGCTGTAACCATTCCACATCACTACAGAATCCCAGGATTTTTTGGGTTGGAAGGGACCTTAAAGACCTTCCCATTCCACCTCCTGCCATGGCAGGGACACCTTCCACTGTCCCAGGCTGCTCCAAGCCCTGTCCAGCATCGCCTTGGACACTGCAAGGGCTCCAGGGGCAGCCACAGCTGCTCTGGGCACCCTGTGCCAGGGCCTCTCCACCCTCACAGGGAGGAATTCCTTCCACACGTAATCCCATCCCATACAACACTGTCGAGAACACAAAGGAAACTCAAGTTTCATTTTGAACAGAATTTCCCGGCTTTGCCAGCTCCCCGCCTGAGGTCACAGGCAGGTGTGAGAGCAAAACCCTGGAGATGGGCTCTGGAGAGTGTAAAGTGAAATGGATCCCACCTCTCTGAGGCTGCCTCACCTCTCTGGCTGGCACAACTGGAGCAGTAATTTTCCTGGCATTTCAGCCAGGAAAGCAGAACTCGCTCAGTTCATTGTCAGTTGAGTTTTGTACTCCAAAGCACTGATACAGCCTCCCTACCACCACCACTGGTCTGCTGTACCTGCTGACTTCAAGTCCCACAGGCAGAATGATGAAATAAATATACAGTGGCTGTGGCAAATTCAGCCTTTACAGAGCACAAGGAACAGCAGCAATAATTGCCCTGTGCATAACTAGCTGTGGAGAAGACAGTCAGAACATTTGCTGCAAAAGTTATCTTTCAATTTTCCTCCCTTTAAAAAGGCAGCTGAATATTTCCCATAAGGTCATTTAAGTTGCCCAACCAAAGCTCAGTGAAGTATCAAGGTTTTTGAGCTGATTTTGCTCAAGCACCCAAACTCTGCACTCCTTTCTCAAGGCAATCTCTCAGCTGCTGTTCCCTCAGGGGCTGAGTGGGCAGAGACATCCAGCATACACACACTCTCCTGCTCACTTACACATACCCAAAAAAGCAATAGCCAAAATCCTCTTTCTGGCTGGCAAAACCACATCAGTAGGATGGGGAACTTGTCAAAACTCCAGATTGCTTGAAGTCACCAGTTTAACATTGGAAGTGATGGTGCTGGGTTACTGCACGGGACCTTGAGCTGCCTGCAGGGCTGTCAGCCTGATTACTGGGCTGAACTGAAAGGATAAAACCCATCAGTCAACCTCTTCCAAAATCCACACTACCCAGGCTGCAGCTCTCAAGCTTAGATGAAACAGAGGCTAAGATTTAATGGAATCCCCTGGCCAAAGTAAATATTCCGTACTAATTCCTCAGCAGTGGGATGAATGAGAGGAGGAAGTGGCATATTACACTGCAATCTATTTAACTGGGACAGAGCCAAGCAAAACGTGTGATTGGAATGAATGCTCCAGCCAAGGTATCAAAGTAAGTCATTGTAAATCCTACCCCTCAGACACACATCAGGGCTCACAGCCCCCTGGGGGAGTTACTTCAGTTCTACACACAGGCAATGAAATGCCTAGAGGAAATCTTATCAGATGCTCTTGCCAGGCAGCCCATGACTAGAGCTCTGATGTTCTTGATTTCTTCTTATTTTCATACAGTACCAACGACCAGTGATTCCCCGATCAGCTCTGTCAGCAACTGCACTGTTTGACCTGTCAAGCACCAAGAAGAGACTACTGCCTTTGGTTCCTTCAGCCTGGACTGAGCTTCCTCTCTGCAGCTGTAGCCCAAAGGTAAAGATCAGCTCCTCCTCCTACTCTTTCACATCCCAACTTTCCCAGAAAAGCTGTGGGTGCCCAGACAGCTGTCCTGGCTTTCAGCTCAGCTGGGGGACCCATGGGGTTCAAGGCTCTACAGCTAGAGAGGGGGACAAAGGCAGAGCTCAGAGGCCCCAGCAGGCTGCTCCAGCCCTAGCTGACTCTGCAGTGCAGGCAATCCCCAGGGAAATAACCCCACACCCCGCAGTCCGGGGGAGCACAAAGCCTGTGGAGGGAGGGGGAGGGGCTGGCAGTGATCCCATCATCAGGAGCAGCAATTCCCACAAATTCCCCTCAGGTCACTGCCACTGGTGGTGAGCAGCACCACACACCAGCACCAGTGGGTTTGCAGCTGCTCCTGGGAACAGCCAGCTGGGCGCTTCCACACTGAATCAGTGCCCTGAGGCAGCAGCCGCAGGAGACCAAATGAATCCATCTCCTGACAGGGCAGGAGGAAACCCAATACCCTCCCACTGCCCACAGCAGCAGGGACAAACTTGGCATCCTGCCTCTCTACTGAATTCTCTTATTTGCCTCTTGCTTTCACTCATCTATAGACACATGAACCCAGCAGAGCTCCAGACCTGTGTCTGTGCACAGGTTTTTATTCCTGGGAGGTCAAAGGCATGTTGGGATTTCATCCTTTGTGGGGAGACAGAATAGTAGGGATGGACCTCACCTGCGCAACAAGCACACCTTTCCCTGCTGTATTCCTGCCCTCTGGAAGCCATTTATGGATCACATCTCCACAGACCCAAGCAGACAAGCAGAACTACATCACTGGAGGGCCTGCCAAGCCTGTGTCACATGAGTTTGACAACAGGCAATTAAGTCTCAGGCCACACATTTATCATGGGGAACATCAAGGACGTGAGGGTCACTGCAAACATTGAGACCTCTGCACCTGCCAGAACCAAAACAGCTTCAGAGGCAATACACTGACTGCTGTAATCCACATTTCTTTCAATATGCCTCAAACCATTCATTTAACTTAATAAGATGTTGGATAAAAATAAGCCCACTTCCCCCCAGACAGATTAGGCACATGCCAGTTCTCCATCAAGGCTCTCAGTTAACACATCTGATTAGCAAGACTGGCAATACTGATATTATCTTGGCAGTATTTTAAAGCCTGACTTGGAATAATATCTATGGGCCTCTGTGGTTAAGAAAAAAACACCCTTCCTCCAGTTACAGAGAGGAGCTCCTGTCTGTGGGTTACACAAACTCAGGGGTGGGAGGAGCTGGGCAGTCCCTCAGGCTCCTTCCAGCAGGCATTCCCAATCTCTGGCCAGCTCCAAGCCATCCAGTGGCCTCCCCAGGGCATGTTCCTGCTGATCTCCAGACTCAAGCACAGCAAGGCTGTGCCCAGACCTTGGCTCCTGCAATGGGAGAGTCCTTACCTCCGTGTGGAATTTGTTGTCACACAAATACAACGATGTATTGATTGGTTTGAAAGGTTCAAAGTCAATGTTGACTTTCTTCTCTTTTCCTTCTTCTGTCACAATTGTTCCACAGTAAACAACCAGACCATTTGGAGGTACTACAAATGACACAATGCAGATTTAGATCACTAAGGAATGTGGCAAGCTGTACCCATCAAAACCTGACTGCCAGCCCTTGAGACTCGTAGCAGAGTTGAAATTCAAGTTCCCTAACTTCTCATTTTCCCTTTTCCCCACCTCATTCCCTCCCAGGTCTCTACAATGGGAACAAACTCATTTAGTGCACCTAGCAGACATGCAGCTGCCTGTTAAACCCACGAGTTTGCAAGCTCACAGCACCCAGAGAAAGGCTGAGCAGCCCCTGAAGCTTTGCTGGTCCCCACACAGGGATTTGCAGAGTGACCATCCCAGGGAAGGCCACAGGCCAGTGCAAATGTAGTAACAATGAACTCCTCCAGGACTCATCTGAGATGGCCTGGGTCTCTTCCCCCCAAAATGATGGCAGCTGCTCAATGCCATGCATAAGGCACACAGAAGTTTCTGCTTGACAGAAAATCACTACTTTAACACAAATGAACTATTGAAGAGTATCCAGCTCTTAAGTCTGGCCAAGTTTAGCAGAGTCAGCACTAAGAATGGAATCATGACCCCACTCTTTAAAGACAAAGACCACCTTACTATTCTAGTCCCAAAGTCCACCCCTGAAGTAGCCATCCAAGGGCAACATACCTGGAATATCAGTGCAAAACAGCAGCACAGGCCAACAGATTTGATTAGCAGAAAACTGCATAGTGCAGGAACTTAAGGCTGCTTCCAAGAAAGGGAAGTGTGCCAGCATCCATACAAGCTAGAAGTTACCTTTGTTATAGAGTTTCAGTCTTTGCTGTACAGATGTAATGGCTCCCAGTACTGAAAGGCGATTCACTCTTGACTTTATGTTGGAGGCAGTGCCAAACTCGTCCGCTAACATTTTTGCCACTCGCGAGATCTGGTCTTTGGGGGGAATGATCAACGAGATCATGCTGGTACCATTGCTGGGAAGGGAAAAAAGGGATGTGAGCAGACAGCAGAGCAACAAGCACCCTCACACCATACTCCAGGTACACAGTTCTCTCCTCCCCCCACCCAATGATGCTTCTTCACTGTTACTGGTGTAATTCCCCTTCTGCTGGAGAGAGAAAAGGAAACAAAAAATAGGCTCTTTTTCAGTGCTCAGCCTCTAGCAAGCAAGTCCTCCAGAAGCTGCTTGTTTACTCTGGGGTACTTCTCTGGGAAGACAGAACACACGTGCAGACCAAGAGCTGGACAGACCAAGGACTGTAAGCAGAAGGAATGGAAGCAGCTTCCAGCAGAGACTATTTAAAACAATGCAGCCACATATTTCAAGGACATCTTAGAGCCCATTCCATTTGTTCTCAGACAGCTGGAGCACTAAGCAGCCCAAGTGCTATCTTAACACGTTGTTTTTCTCAGATTAATACAAAAAACTGGACTGGAAGGACCCCATTGTCATGGGGAGTCTTTTCTGCTTTCCCACTATCACTTTTCACCCCAGAGCAGCTCATCAGCTCTGGCAGCTGCTTTAACTAAACTGTGCTAAGCACACACTGCTGCTTCACCAGCACCAACCCCAGGCACAGAGTCACGAGGTAAGACCCCACAAATCACAGAACAGGCTTAAATTAAAGGAAAGTAAGTCTGATATTCATTTTTCCTTGGGCTTTGGGGTGGGTCCTGCAGAAATCTTAATCCCCAAAGCTGCCTCGTGGTTCAAATCCACCCAAAGCCAAAAGGAAAATTGGGGAAGTTCCTATCTGCCTTCCAGCAGGTACCTCCCATTTGCCATTGAAGTATCCCAGATGTCTGAAGTGCTGCCTCTGCATCGTCTCAGATGTAACCCAGACCTCATGCTTCCCATTAAAGTAATGGCATAAAAATCAAATCCCTCATCGTATCCTCCAGCCCTCTCAAGGGCAAACCAGCTAAGCTCTGTGAAAAAGCATCTTCTCAGGATTCTGAGTCAGAGAGCCAACAAAGTGCTTTTCAGACATCAAGCCCCAGGGTTTGGCTCTTTTACTTTTCTTATGGGAGGAGGAGCCTACCCCAGCCCCTGCTCACTGCTTTTTCAGGCTGTCACGTACCAGTGTCCTGCTGAAGTGTTTGGGCTACAGAGGCAGCAGGGAAGTGCTTTAAAAAGCATCACTTCATCAGCCTCTTTACACAAATTGTACAGCCATCTCCCAAAGATCCTCAATCCATGCCCAATTGAAACAGAGGCTGGTAGGTCAAATAAGTCCCTGACCTTACAGACAACTAATAGGTTTTAATATCCGAGCTGCCCATACACACCAATCAAAGTCACAAAGCCACACTGGCCCGCATTATTCCCAGGAGGAGCTCTGAGCCATGCTGGCAGCTCTCAGGCTGCCAGGTCACCCCAGCCAAGAATACTCCATATCCCACTCAATTAAAGCAGTTACCCACCCCGGTGAATGGCACCAGCCTTAGGGGACAGATAATGGCTATCATTCCCAGCAGGCTCCTTTGAGCAAGAGGCTGATCAGAATGAAAGCAACTCCTCCCCACTCTTCTGAAAGTAGCACTCCTGAGTTATCTCCTCCTCTGAAAGAAGAAAGTTTTATGGCTTCCCAGAGATTAGAAAGCTCTGCCCATCACACCTAACTCCCTGAATCCCCCAAAGGCATCCCAGCGTGGCAGGTGTTATACTCCTTGAGTACTCCATGGCTCTCCTGCTAGGAAGATTGCATACAATTGTTCCTAAATTGAGGACAGAGGGGAAAGAGCAGGGAGCGAGTCCTGCCACAAACTGTCTGGAAGAAGACCCCACTCCCCCCACCTACAAACTCCTTACAAGAATTTGCAGAGAGCAAGGAGGTCCCTCCAGAGCCTCCTTTCCTCCAAGCTGAGCCCCCCCAGCTGCTCCTCCCAGGACTGACTCTCCAGATGCTTCCCCAGCTTTGTGCACAGCAAGAAGGAAGGCTGGGTGTGCACTCCCAAGAGCAATTCCTCAGTAAAGTCATTTGAAAAGCTGCCTTCAGTTTTCAAATGCAAATCACCCCTCAGATGCCAACTCCTGGCCTTGTGCTGTGTTCCACTGCCCCACAAACACTGGTGCCAGCACTGAACATCCACTGGATCCTACTGGGGCCACTGGAACTAGGGGTTATTTATCCCACACACAGTATCTCATCCATGACGCAGTGTCACAGCACTACTCCTTAGGAACATGCTACCAGAGGTAACACAGTGGCCTTCACAAGCCCTGGTGATTTATTACTGCAAACAAACAAATGAAAAGGATCTCAGAGGATGCACTCCCCCTCATTTAAATCTCCAACTAGTTCAACACAGCATAGTACTGTGCCTGGGGGGCCAATCCTTCAGCGAATTCCAGTCTGGATTTGCATCCAAAAGCACCTTCCACTACCAACATCAAGTGCACTTCTTGGGTTTGGCATGCTTCACCACTATTTACACAACCAGAGCTATTTCAGGCTTTAACCAATTCCTTCAGAATCCAGCAAAACAGCTGGCATGCAGCTTGCTGCAGGAACAACCTTCCAGGCTGCTGGAAGCCTCGAGCACAAGGAGCCAGCCAGCTTGTCACCATGTCCCGAGGCACGCAGCACCCCAAGGGGTAACCAAACAACCAAACAACCAAAGACTGAGACCAGCAAGACACCAGCTGAAGCAGATGGGCACCAGCACTCAGGGTGGCTGCAGAACTCCCTCACACGCTGCCAACACCTCATTATCCGACCATGCAAAAGCAGCTTTCCTCTCTCAAAGCAAGCTCGTACCCGTCTGTGACCCTAATGAAGCACGGCAGGGTCTAGAAAACCCTGTGGTGAATCTGCTAAACTCACCCCAAGGAGACAAGATGCTGCAAAGAGTTTCTAAGAAAGCTGCTGTTCAAAAACACTCAGAAAAAAACAGGTTATTCTGCAGAGTAAGGTAATTTCCAAGTCTCCTCTGGGTCTTTGCACCCTGAACAAGATAAAAGATATTTCTGCAAATCCCACCCTGTCGCCTCCAGAGCTGAGGGTTCCAGAGTACACTTACCTGGGAATGAAGTCGGGAATTTTCCCATAACCATCCTAAGGCCTCCCAAAAGGGGGCACAGCTGCACCACACACCTGCTACAGGACACAACCAAGTGACCTCCTGAGATCCAGGGACACTGCTCACACTGGCAGCTCGGGGTCAAATGTGCCAGGAGCTGGGTCTGCCCCACGTCACCTGCAGCATTCCTGAAGGCAGCATGGACCCCATCCCAGCCTATATCCTGATTTCACAGCACTGCTGAGGTTTCCCCCTGGTTCAGCACACCCAGGCTGCACCAGAGCAGCTGGGAGCTGATGCTTTTGGACCGAGCTGAGCCACGGGCTTGCAGAGCTCCAGCCAGCTGCGGTCCCTGTTCTGGCCAAAGAGCAGCCAGTGCCACCCAAGGGCAGGCTGCTCCCAGATGTTTGCTCTGGAGGGAAGCAGCATCCTGGCCCACAGGCCAGCACCATGAGTGCCACTGCTCAGGGGATTGGGGCAGAGGAAGCAATCAGGAGCACGAGGGGCACCAGGCCCACACACACTACAAAGAACCAAGGTGGCAGTTCAGTGCCAGCTCTGGAGAGGAAGAAGGCCTGCCCTGCCTGCACTGTGGGTACTGCTCACGGTGCCAGCCCTGCCAGGAATGGACAATTAGCTCAGATTTATCAGCACCTGCCATGAGCAGCATTAGGTATCTCTAGGAGAGAGGATGAGGATCAAAGCTCCAACTTTTCCCACACCACAGCAGGTGAGCTCTAGCTTTCTCCCACAGTGTGTTAGAGGGCTGTTTGAGGGAAGAGGGGAAGCAAAAATAAGCACATTTTGCTCTCTGGAGACAGCAAGTTCTTCAGAAAATCAAGGTTTGTGGATAGGACAGCCTTTCTATTATTAAAACTTCAATGTTACTACAGTTGGAATTTCAGACAACTGTGCCACCAAACAGCTTTCCCAGACACAGAGAGACCTCAGAGCAACTGCTGACAAGTGATCACAGCTGGTGGCAGTGTGGGCAGCGCTGAATCACCACTAACCCAATCCCGAGAAGCTGCAGGGGAGAGCAGTGCCCTTCGTCCTGCAAGCAGCTGCTGTGGCACCCCAGCAGCTCCTTTCCCTGCAAGGAAAGGAGGGATCACCCAAGAGCCCTCCCTGTGCTGGGTGTGCAGGCAGGAGAACCGCTGGGTCCCTTCCAGAAGCAGGGAAGGCCCAGAAGATACTGGCACCAGCTGGGTCCCTGTCCCCAGCCCATGCCACGCTCTGTACCAGGAGTGCTGGAGCACTGTACCCTGTGCTCCAGCATAAGGGAGGCACCAGAGCAGGAGCCAAGAGCACAAAGCAGGCGCTGCACCCACATGGGACGGGCTGCCACGTGCACCCCATGGCTGCTTTCCATGACAGCTGCCACAGAAGCCTCCTGCTCTAGGTGGCCATCTCCACCTGCAGGGCTTTGTCACCAACTTCCCACTCTCCCACCATCAGAAAGAACAGCTGAGCAGATCCTTAGACTTTCAGCTGGTACTAGACAGTGATGTAGTGGTTTTCCAAAAGGCTCCCACCACCTTACACAGCGCTGTGCCACTGAAATGGGTCCTGCACTGCCACACCCCACACCAGCAGCACCCACCACAGCTTCCCTCCACCTGGCAGACAACCACCAGCACTCTGAGGAGGGGCAGTCAGACAACATGTCTCCTGCAATTTGGGCTATGAGCAGGCAAAGGAGAGCATTAATTTCACAGCCTGCTATATAAATAGCAGTGCCTGGCCTGCCCTGTGCTATCAGAGGAGACCTGACAAACAGCAGCTGAGCTGTAGCTGCTCCACAGTGAAACGTTTCACACTAACAGCACACTGTGGAATGTGGGATACAGAGGCAAGGGACAGCAGTCATTCCCTAGTACTCAAAATAGGCTTATTTTTATAGGGCACAGCTTCATAAGCATCCTGCTCTTCCCAGGAACCAAGAGCAGCACCAGGCCGGTGTGTGACTGCCAGAGACTGGCAGGAGCACAGAGCCAGCAGCTCCCAGATAATCTGATCCCAACCACATTCCACAGCCAGGAAGCTTTCTATGAAACAACTGTTGTCACACACTGCTCCAAGCCATGGTACCTTACCCAGGTAACCTCTGCTGCTCTCTGTCCAGGACTGTGCATTACTGGGCAGGTACAACATATCCCAAGGAGTCCAACATGCCTGGACAGCCAAGGCTCCCCAAGTAATGTGATGGCTAAAGCAGTTCCATGCACAGCCAGCTGCAAGGCAGATGCCAGCAATATCTCAGCAATCCAAGGCAGAACTCCATCAGGCACATCCCAGAGGTGCCAGAGCTGCTTCTGAATCAACATCCACAGTGCTGCAGGCACACGGTACTTCAGTGAAGGGCTAAGTTCAGGGCACAGCCCACAAAATCAGTGATATGAGGAAAGAATATTTGAGGGTTTTTGATGCACCTGAGCAAAGATGTTGAATGGAGTGCTATAAAAAGGAAGTGTCTTTTGGTACGGGCAAGTACAAAATTGCTGGTTTGGGTTCCTTCACAACACCCAGGCCATCAGACACTCCCCACTCATCCTGCCCTGTGTGCAAGAGCACTGACCTTGCCAGAGGGGAGTTCTACACACGCTCTTGCAACTTATGAATTATGGCTGTGAAACAAACAGGCCACAGCTGTGCCCTTTAAAGACTTAATGTCTTTTAATAAGACAAAGCCTTCATCAAACAAAGTGGCTCAAGTCCACTTGAGATGCCAAATCTAGAGAGACAACAGCAGATGCAAGAGCTGCACAACTCCCGGAAAACCTGCTAGGAAAGAGCAGGGAATCTCAAGAGTCCAGGATCCCTCAGCGCTTCAGAGGTCACATCACCTGGAAGCCAAAGACTGCACAGCCTGTGAGAATATCAGTTGAATGCTCTGCAATAAACCCAGCCAACACGCCTCAACCTAAATGCTGCTTGGAGGCACCAGGGTTTTGTGATACCTCCATCAGAAGCAGATGAACTCCCCCTCCCTGCTCAGCCCATGGGCTCTGAGCACAGCTGGAGCAGCACATAAGCACTGCACAGACACCCAGCCACAGCACTGAGGAGCTGCATGGCACCCAACACAGCTCCTTTGAGATTTAATGTGGAGCTGAGCCAAAAGCCAGGCAGAACTTTGTACAGCACAGTTTCAGCAGGAACCTCACAATCCCTCAGACATATCCTGCTTTTCACCCAGCATGCAGCAGAACTCTGGATCATCTCCTAAACGGTGACATCAAGTCATTCCTCAAAGGCTTCCACATCATCCAAAGAAGGGTTTGAAGGTATGGAAGAGACCAATTCCCAAGCAGAAGTAAGGAAGTTCACCTCTCTGGATCCACTGACACCTCAGAAGCAGAGAAAAAGGACAAGATGGGGTCAGGGTGGGTACGAGGAGAGGATTTGCAGAGTCAGGAGACCAAGTAATTCATTCTTCAGGAATCCTTTTCAGCATAAGCATTAACTGGAGAAATCGAGCCTCCTCCCCCCTGCCTGAACTTAAGAAACACCCCAGAAACCAAATTCCTCCATCAGTCTCTGAATGCCACCTCTCCCCTGGACAAAGGAAAACCGCTTAACTACACAGCATGAAACCGCGCAGTTATTCCACCATGGCTCACACAATGCCAGGCTCTCCTGCTGTAGTCCTGCTCCAAAGCCCAAGACAGGAATCTTGCACATCATTCTCCTCTAATGCTGGCAGACTGGATAGAAAATGCACTTCATGTAGCCAGAACCGGCTTGAAGCAGACACTCAGACCATCCTGGAAAGGTATCCTGCCCTCCTACCCTCACCCACTGACCTTCTCAGAGAGGAAATGCCTCCAGATGCCAATTAAGCTCTGAGTACCAGCCAGGGAGAGAAGCACCAAGCCAGAACCCACCCTGGAATAAACAGATGAGCTTCATTTCCTCAGTGCACCCCTGGCTCCAGCAACCAGGGAAAGCTTCCCACAGGGAGGCAGCAAATGGCTGCTCAGCAAAGGAGCAAAGGCAAGTCTGGCTAGAGCCTGAGCAAGGGTCAGGCGAGGCAGTGCTTCCCCCTGAGCAGCCGCCGGCCGCCTGCCAGGAGCTGCCTCCTGGGCTCAGCCTCCCTCACTCCCAGGACACAAAGGAGGTGGGACAAGAATCAGGTCACGGACTTCTACTCCTCCGCACAGCACAGTTTGGCAGCTCTCATGTGTCTGAGGGCTGCAGGGGTAGCAGGCGACTGTGAGCCCTTGGCCCCTGGGCCACCACACACCACCTGCCCAGAAGGACACATCAGCAGTTCCATCCCCAAACGGGAGCCAGCTCCGTCCCCAAACTGGGGCCAGCTCTGGTACTGCTGCTCAAGGCCACCACCAGCACCCCCACCTCAAATCAGATATGCAGCTTCAGGAGCAGAACCCAACTTCATCCCAAGCACTGAATCAGCACAAGTGCATCCTGCATACCCCATGGAGAAGGTGAATCAATGCCTCTCCAAAATCCTTGGATCAAAGGCAACACACCACAAAACATAATTGCATAGGCATGTTTTGAATAGGCCTTATTGGCTGCATCTGACCTCATGCAGAAAGCCCGGATGCCCAATTACTGGGAAGTGGAACAGACATTTCTGCACTTCAGACATTTGTGACTCACTGAGAGGCTCAGTTTTGCCACAGCTCCCCTACTCTCCCTCCTTCTTCTCCAATTATTAATGCTCCAACTTTAAAAGACTTGTTGCATTATGCTAATGGGCCATTTGGGTACAAGATGTACACTGAGGGACTGAAACAAATCCAGATTTGCTTATTAAGATGCTAATGCCCCAGAGCTACGTGGGAATAGGTGGCTAACAGAGGGGAAGAGAAATCCAGTTGCCACAAAGCCAAAAAAGTCTGTCCTCTTTTGAGGTGCTCATTCCCATCTCCTACCACGTCATTCCTCAGGGGCTCATTCATTAGCTTGATGTGAATGATGATCTGTGCATGAATCACACTGCTCACTAATGATTCACACAGTTGTAAAAGAGGCACCAGGCTGCTGAACAACCATAGGCCGTCAGACACTTGCTGGAGTTCTGATCTGAAGCCACTTTTCCAGCTCAGGTCCTCCTCAGCCACCTCCTAGTGAGCACTCTCCAAACAGCACTTCCTAATTGTTGCTGTAATTCAAAAGGAACAGGTACAGCAGGCAGGTGAGAGCCCAGAAAATGTTTTACAACCATTAACTGAGGCAACCAGAAGGATGTCAACAACCCTTTGGACACTGTCCCTGGCTCCAGCTGTCTTCCCACCTGGCAGTCTTCTCAGACCACCCACTCTCAGCACCACCGAAACACAAGACACACTGCTTAGTCCTGAGAGGACTGATCAGCCCTGCTTACATGAAATCCATATTCAGCTTCTACCCCAGCACTGTGGACACTGGCAGCCTGAAGAGGTCCAACAGAGCAGTGAAATGGTGTGGAAGCAGCTGCTGTACAACCCACATGGTTTCCTGCCACCGTGCCCTCAGCTCTCCCTTCTGCCCTGGACTGTTTCTCCAGTCTCCAAACACCTCCTCCCTCTCCTCACACCACCAGAAGCAAAAAGCAGTATTAACATTATAGCGTTTGCCTCTCACATGACCTCCTTTAGGAAACCCCCCCTGGATGGGAAAGCAGGACTTGGAGGAAGCAATCTGCCTTGGGTAAGAGCTTAAACCACAACCTCTTCCCTAAACACTTCGCACTAATGGCAGATCACCAAGTCAAAGCAGAAAACTCACTGTCAGTAAAGCTCAATTCCTGCAGACCCTCCTCCTCCAGCCCTTGTCCCATCCATGTCTTACATTGCCCAGTGTGACAGCCCAGCTCAATCCCAGTTGCAGCAGGACTTCTCTGCAAGAGAGGTCCACTGCAGACACCAGCTCACAGGAGAGATTCTCAAGGCTATCCCATGACTGGCACTAGCACAACATAACAGCACTGCAACCTAAATACCACAGCACAAGATGGAAAGCCAAGGACCACCTTGCAATGGCTCTGCCCTTCCCAGATGGACCAGCTCACCCAGGCCTGGGGCAAGGCCTCCATCTTACCCCCCCAATCCTAAGGTGAAAGCTACAGAAACAGCTCCTGTATCAACAGTTAAACTGACCCAGAGCTCAGATCCGAGGCACAGCCACAACAAACAGATCCTGATGAAGAAGGCAGGGAAAGAGATCTGCTGCCAGGCTGGGAGCAGGGGAGGGAGCCTCTGGACTGACATGTCTCTGGCAGTGCAGGCAGACACCAGTCAGTGCTGACAGGTCTCACCAAATGCTCCTCCTGGTGTATGACACCCCCTTGAGCCAAGAGAGCTGCTCTGGTACCTGCCTGGGCATGGTGGTGGTGTCACATTGAAGCAAGAGCACACCCTAAATCTGCTGTGCTGTCTTGCATGGAGCAGGAGAATCCACATGGGAGTTATCTCGGCTAAGATACTGTCCCACAGTTATCCCAGCACAACTCCACCTTCAGCACCACCAGCAGAACAATCCACCCACAGGAGAGTGCTGCAGGAGCTCTGCCTAATTCAGGAAGGAAATAAGCATGAGAGAACCCTGGCACCATGGTCTCCCCCAGGACTTTGTTCAAAAGGAACTGGGAATGAGGCAAAGCTGTACAGGACATACTTGTCACTGACCCCAGTCATACCTGACGGCCCCCCAGCAGCAGGGAGGTGCTGCAGCTCTGCCCACAGTGGTGTTAACTCACAGCCAGCTGAGCTCTCAGGCCACTTCTGGAAAGGTCCACCATCCTCACAGTGGAACAGGTCAAGGCTACCTTATTCCCCAGAACCACCAGGTTGTCCAGGCACATCTCAGCCCTGCCAAGCTGCCTGGTCCCAGAGCAGTACCCAGCACATCCCAGAACAAGGTGTGGAGAAGTGCAGCCTCCTGTTCCACAAGGCTGGGAAACAGCAGCAGCTTGTGGCTAATTCCAAGCCTGGGCTTTTCCGTCAGGACCAGCAAGACTCCAGACAGACTGCAAGAGAACCCATCTGCAAATGACACCGGGTAAATCTTTTCTGTCTAAAGAACAGGCGAGCTTGTCAACCCTCAAGCAGAACTATGTTTCATTTTCAAGGAATTCAAGCAGAACTATGTCTCTCTTTGCAGGAATCCTCATGTATTTTCAGGCCTCTGTCCTTCATGGTGACTTTACTCCTCTCATTTTTTGTTTCTCCCATATAGTAGATGGAAGTCTCAACGTGGCAGAATCCAAACCCAGGCAGGAACTGCAACACTTTGCTTTCCTCCCAAGGCTCTGGAGACACCAAGATGTCCCCTTCTCTTGCCATTTCTCCCTCCAGCTTTGAAACATTTTTCCAGTTAGAACCAGAATAAGTTACTTGTTAAGACTTTGTTTCTGCATTTGCCCTGTTTCACCCACCTTCCAGAGCACACAATTTGGAAAAATGTCCTTCCACACACCAGCCTCAGTTGTGTTTGCAGTCAGTGCCTTCAGAGACACCTCGATTTTCACCTCCTCTTTTCATGTTCCAGCAAAATAACCAATAAGGGTTCCTGCTCCCAACAGAGCAAGCTCAGGACAGGGGAGGTATCTCCAGAGAGCAGGTTTCTGAAGGTTTTCCCATTTTAAGGGAGCTCCACATCCTGAACCAGTTGCACTCTGACACGGGGTCTGGAAGCCCATCTGGCCAGGCAAGTATCAGTACCATTTCCAAGCAGAGACATTTGCAGAAGAAAGCTCTTCTAAGATGAGGAGAAGTTTCCAAACATGATTCCAGTGTGACATCTCAGGTCCTCTCCTAGCAAAGAGACTGCTTGTTGTTGCTGATACTTGATTTTGCCAAGCACTTACAGCCTAGATTAGCAGAAAACCCTGCCTAGCTAACTATTCAGAACTGCAGAGACCAAAGGAACAAAGAGGGTTTGTCAGTTTAGCACTGACACTGGAAAACTGCATGAAGCAACAGCAGAAAAGCCGAGAGAGAGAGGATAAAGGAAAACAGAGTGTCCAGTGCTGCTTCAACTTGGGCTGCTGCAGCTCCACAGAGAAAGATACAGCTGCAGCTTCTGGGGGGCCCAGTGTTTCCCCAAATCTGTTATACAAAACTGAACTGCAGACTGAAAGCAGAATGAATCCCTCAGTAGGGGAGAAGCAGAGATGTCTGATGAAAGCCCGAGTGCTCCAAGCTCTCAGAGATGAAAGACAAGGTTAAACTTCTGACAAGGCCACAACTGGCTCATCAGCAGCCTTTTACTCCCATCTTCTTCTGGCCACAAAGGTTAATTGCCTGCAGTGCTGAACTGGCCCCTCTGCTCCTCCTCACACCCTGTGCAGAGCCCAGCTACCCCCCTCCACCTCACCAAACCAGAAACACCTCAGAAGCAACTCAGCCACTCTGTACAGAATGACACAATTTGCAACTCAACTTTGGAGAGCTGAAAGGAGACAACTTCTGGTTTAGGAAGCAAGATACAGATAACAGCTCCTAGTCCCTGTCAGCAGAGACAGGGCTTTGAGGTGGGGTCAGGGAGTTAAAAATTATTTTTCATTCAGATACAAATTTCATTCAGATAGATTTCAGTAAGAAAGCCAGCCTTCCTTAGTAGGGTTGGTAAAAGTAACACAGGGCATTCCTGCTAGGATGTTGTCTCCAGGTTTGAGAGGTAGACCTACCCCTGCTGATCAGCTTTTGGGAAAGCTGAGGTTTTAATCTTTCCCACAGGTGCTCTGACCAAGCACTGCCCCTTTACTCATCAATCCCATAAAAGCACTTCCTCACTCTCCTGCTCACTTGACTTTTGTTAACACCCAGCAGACTCCACTGAGAGTCTACCAGAAGAGCTGGATTAGAGCAGAGGTGCCCCAATCACCACATGCCAAGGGAATGTCTAACTCCAGCTTCCTCCATTTCCCATCCCTTTGATCCCCTGCAGGAACAGCAAGCACATGAAACTGGGACACTGCTGCTGGGTCACTAATGGAGCACATGAGTAAGGGAAGGTGGGGATGCCAGTGAGGCCCTGGCCCTCCACATCACCCTGTTGGAAGGCTTTGTCCCCTAACCCATCCCAGAACAGGTCTTCCTACTCCACAGGAAGAGGAAGCGACTCTTCCAAAGGTCGGAAAAGCCTGTTCCACTGCCTCACACCTCCTGCCAGGGGAGCCTGAGCCTGCTGGGGGCTGAGGCTGCAGCACCTCTTCTCCTTACTGGACCCAAACCAGGAAATTTTGGGATACAGAGATACATAATTTTGGCTAGGACTCCCTGGAAGATACTGAAGCAGCATCACCTTGCTCAGAGAAGACTTGCTGGCACCAGCACCACCTTCCTCAGGAGCTGGTTTAGCTGGCAGAGATTAAATTAAGGGACAGCAGTAGCACCACAACAAGGAGATGTGCTGGATCCAGGGGGCACAGCTAAACCCCCTACACAGATCTGACTGTGCCTGTGGCACCTGTGCTGCACAGCAGAGCTGTTCCAGGGATCACTGGAAGAGGGAAGACAGGGCAGACACCTGGGCTGTGGCTCCAGGAAGCCGATGCCCACAAGAGACGCCTGCCCTTCAGCCTCCCAGGAGCGCTCCAACACCTGCTGGAACCTTCTCTGCAACACTCACCTATCCCAAAGAGAGCTGACACTGAACTGGACACAGTTCAAACCAGGCAGAGACAAAACTCCAACTCTACATTTCCAAAACCTACCCAGGCTCCCTTAGCGCTCTTGCACAGAGCTATGTCACAAGTTCCAACAGATGCCTGGAGCTTTCCAAGCCTTTTCAGCCTTCCTGGGACCCCTGTGAGCACAACCTGTGCTGCCCACACCATGCACAGGCACAGCCCAGTGATCAGCTGGGGCAGCCAAAGTCCACTTTGCCACAGGGAAGGGCAGCCCAGGCTCCCCACTCCCTTCTCCCACCCACCATCCCCACACAGCTGCATCATAAATCAGAGTAAAGTATGTTTAGGGAGACCTGTGGCTCGGGTTCCCCTCCTGCCTGGGTTAGTTTTCAGATGAACGACTCCACAGGCTGTCTCTACAGCCACAGGCTGACTCTACACATAGAACAAGCACCAGCACTAAGGACTGGTGCAAGACTAACTGCAAGACAGCAGTTCAGCCTCTGCCAGCTGGCCCCAGGCTGTTGGGGGGGGGCACAGAACAATGAAAAGTGCTGCCCCAGCTACAGCAACACCTGTTCAGGTGAGCCTGTGGAAACTGAAGCCGCAAGGGTATCTAAGGAGTGACCCTTCATTTTTATTTTATCAGGTTGTCTGCCGAGACATACTTTCTTTGCTATTTTACAGCCCCAGAACCTTGAGGTCTCACAATTCCTTGAGCCCAACTGATGGAACCAGCCACTGCCGAGCTGCCCTCTCAAACAGGCACTTCTGCCATGGGGCAGGCTGTAGGAACAGATATTTGGGGGAGGAGGGTGAAAAATAATTAAAGTACAAGGATTAAAGCGGGATTAGAGACTTAAACTTCCCACTGTCCAAACTCTGGAAGAGCTTGCTTTCAGGGAAATGGAGCTGAGCACCTTCGCTGGGAGGGGAAGGAGCGAGAAAGATCAAATAACTGTCAGTAAGGAAAGCACTGAATAAGTGCTGCCTCAGCCGCTGCCTCCCTGCCCTTGCCCCGCCGCGTTCCCCGGCCCAGCCGGTCCCGTGGGAGAAGCCCAAGGCTGCACGGGGGACACAGGAGCGTCTCCTCCCGCTGGAATCCGCCTTTCGCCGGTGCCAGCTGGCACGGAGCGGCCGGACGGGCCGGGAGCGTGGCGGGCACCGGGGACACGCACCTGTGCCACCCCCACGGGGGCAGGGGAGAACCGCCCCGCCCGGGAGCAGCTGCGGGGCCGCGCCGGGGCCGGCGATACCCGGGGCAGCCGCGGCCTTTTTCCCTTTTCCGTGCGGGAAGCGTGGTCACGCTTCCTCTCCGCGTCCCGCACGGCCCTATCCGCCCGACCCTGCCCCGCCCTCCCCGCCGACCCCCGGCCCCGAGAGGCCGCCGGGCCCCACGAGGCCGCACAAAAGGGCCCCGGGGCCGGGCAGGGGCGGCCGGGCCGGGGCTGGGTGTCCCGTCCCCCCGCG
>WAAG01069002.1:0-19813 GCA_013390105.1 Tichodroma muraria | reverse complement strand
GCACACAGCGCTGGAACAGCCCCAGGGAGGGACGCTCCACAGCCTCTCTGCACAATCCGCTCAGGGCTGGGCACGGCGCCCGCGGGGGAATCGGCCGCTCTCGGGGGCTTTGTGTCACCCAACGTCCAAATCGTGGACGGACGAGTTCCCCAGTGATGAACCTTGGGGGACGCCGCCCGGAAGATGCCTCTGGGCTGTGTCCCTCAGCCAGTGCCCAGCCCGTCCCACTGTCCCCTCATCCAGCCCACACTGCCCGGGTCCGCCCATGAGGATTCCATCAGAGAAAGTGCCAGAGTCTCGCTGAAGCCGGGAGAGACAACGTTCAGTGCTGTCCCCTCATCAATCCAGGGCTTATTCCATTGTGGGAGGCAATCACGGGGGTTAGATACCATTAAAGATTCCTTTAATGAACACACACTGACTCTTCCTGATCACACTCCGGGCCACCTCTGCTCCCCCAGTGGAAATGGCCCTTGAATGCCATAACAAAAACCATCCTTTCCTCCCCCCTAATACTTGAGCTGGCAGGACAAAGCAGCTGCAAAGCCGGTTTTCCTTCCAGTTGAAGAGACACAGAGTAAGACATGGAGAAAAAGGAGACAGCTACATTTATGCACCTCCCTGGAAGGCTGGGCTGCTGGCAGCACAGTGGCAAGTGCTGCTCAAGCCTGCAGCCTGTTTTGTAAGGCTAAGCCCAAGCACAAAGCACCTGAAGGTGAAGTCCCACTGCTACTGCAGTCACAGGACTTGGGGCACCTTGTGAGAACAGCAATGACACTCTCAGAAGAGCCCAACCTCAACCTGACACCAGAAACCTCCTTTTTGCCTGTGAATGAAGGACAAGCTCTAGAAAGTTACAGGTCTCTCTGGCTGTTCCCTCTGCAGCTGTCACAGGCAGTAAAGTGCTAGTGTTCTCCATCAAAGGCCAGGAGACCAGGAACTCCATGTTGGACACTTTTCTGCTTTTATTTTAAAAAAATCCAGAATAGATCGAGTAACAGTTTTATTATCAAGGAAATTGTTTTACCATAAGCAGAGAACAGATACAGGATGGAGCAGAAGGCTCAGACAAGCAAAGTATTGAACTTCCACACCACTTCTTTTGTAAGAAATAATGTTACAGCTAAGTTTGAAGTAGCCCCTTTCCTTCAGAACAAAGGTACCAGCCTAGCTCAGGGCTAAATGGTCTCTAGCAACACTGCCAGCCTTGCCCCTACTGCTCACAGGCCTCCACCTGCTCCAAGCTACTCAGACCCACAAGGAGGGGCCATTCTTCTCCCAATTCCCAGACAGCTTCCATCTCCACCCTCCAATTTCGTGACATGGTTTCCAAGCTTGGATCTCAGATTTACTACACCATTGTGTCAAGTATTAAATGATCAGCCAGTCCCCAGGTGCTCAGCGAACACACCAGGGCCAAACTCATAACTTTGTCTGGCATGAATTAACTTTCATCAAGTGACAATTTATCTAGCAGACACATCACTAAGTTTATACATTGAAGAATTTTATATATAGAATACTGCAAAAACACAGTAAGTCTGAATTCTGCCCCTTGCTGCTCAGGAAGGTCCCTTCTCTCCCAAGCATCAAGAAAATCGACCTCTTCATCATTCTCTCATCAAGGCAAGACAGAGACTCCTTATTGCTTCTCTTCCTTCTGATCTCCTGGACTTGCAGAACCCTCTCGCTCCGAGGCCATCTGTGAACAAACAGGTTTATTACTTGTGGTAACAACAAACTGCTTCTCCTGGCCATTTTTCCCTGCCTGGCTGCTCAGGTCTGCTCCAGCCTGGAGAAAAACCCTCCTCCAGTGCAATGAGTAAAGTCCACTGAAAAGGGAAATCTTCATCTTCGCCTGAGCTGAGAGGGAGGAAGCAATCTTCCCATTACCCCCTTTCCCAGGGGATGCAACTGCTGACACTGCAGCACTGAAGGTTTGGTTTGACATCAGGGAAGCAGCTGGCCCCAGTAAGGACAGCTCAGCACCAAGGTCACCTGGGCACTGTGCCACTGCCATGCTGGAACACCTCCCTGCACAGGCAAGCACATCCTGGCCAGATGCCAGTGGGTAAGAGGGCCTTCCACTGGGAAGGAAGTGGAGAAGATAAACCCAATGGCCTTTAATGTGGCTTTAGGCAGACTGAACAGGAATCATGTTTTACAATCACCCTGAAGTAAGTTCAGGAGTTACTTTACTCCTTCAGGCACTCCATGCACTGAGGGGAAATCCCTCTCCTTGCTCTTTTGGATGCTCCTTACTAGGAGCTTCCCCTTTTCCATGGAATGCTGCACAGTAACAGAACACCCAGCCTGGAAGCATGGCCAGGATTTCAGGCCTTCAACTCTCCTGGACCTTCCACAGCTGCCCCTTCAGCCAGTGTCACTCAGAGGGAGCTGCACAGACGCTCAGCACCACCTCCCACCCAAGAGCTTGGTGTCCTGACTCCCTCCCAGCCCAGCTCTTACCTCGAGTTCAGTGTCCTGACTCTCCCCTCCCCATCTGAGGGCTCTGAAAGTGAACGGGCCATGCACCTACCTTCTTGTATGCCATTTCAAAGAGTTTCAGGGAAGCCTGCTGCAGGCTGGTTGCTGCCTGCCTGATGTTCTCTCCTGTTTCACTATCTTTACGAGCCAGAAGTTCTCTCATTTTAGCAATTTCTTCCTTCAATTTGTTGCACTGCAGAAACGACACAAAGGTGAAATGCTGCACTTGGTTCATTGTTAATCTTCATCCTGTCATTTCACCACCTGCTGGCCACAGCAAAACTACCTTTCCATGCCAGAAGCCATGAAGTTCAGCCTCAAAGTGAGTCTGCATGGCCCAGGACTGTGCCCAGCTCCCAGTGGGCACCTGTCCACTTCACTAATAGTGTCCCAGTTGGCATTAATGAGGCCCTGTTTGCTGTCTGGGCAGAGGTGCCAAGGACAGAGTCCTGCAGGGCCTGACAGCTGGCCAAGGCTGTGCTCTGTGCCTGGCACAGCTCACCTGGCACAGCCATGCCAGGGGACAGCAAGCTGGTTTCCACGGATGTTTAACGCCCTGCTGGGGAGCTGGCGAGCAGGGCTGCTCCTGCCCTGGTCAGCCCCTGTGCTGCCCGTGGAGCAGGAGCTCTGAGCAGACCCACAGAGTGGGCTCAGCCCGGCCCGGAGCCATCTGTCAGTCCCTGCACAGGCCGGCACTGCCTCATTCCCTGGCAGGCTGCTGGAGAGGGCTCCTGGGCACGGCTGTGCCAGCAGGGCCCAGACACGGGCACGGCTCTGCGGCACACCACAGGATGGGGACGGGGAGTGACTGCCACCATCAGCACCCAGCCAGCACAGGCTGCCCCCACCTCCCCAGCGAAGTCACAGGCAACAGTCCCCACAGGGAACAGGGATTTAGGCTCCGTGCTCCTGTGAGAAGAAATTTTCTCACATAATTCCAAACAAAGAGCCAGCCAGTGTCACGGAATCACAGAATAGTTTGGGTGGGAAGGGACCTTAAAGATCATCTCATTCCAGCCCCCTGCCATGGCTACTCAACCAAGTTGCTCCAAGCCTGTCCAACCTAGCCTTGGACACTGCCAGGGATCCAGGGGCAGCCACAGCTGCTCTGGGCACCCTGTGCCAGGGCCTCCCCACCTTCACAGGGAAGGATTCCTTTTCAATATCCAATTTAACCCTCCCCTCTGGCAGTTTAAAACCGTTGTCCCTATCTGCTGGCAGAGAAATAGCCTTTACCTGACCAGAGGCTGCAACCAACAAACTGTAACTGTGCTCCCTCAGACACCTCAGAGCCCCCAGAAAGACCTTTATTTCTGCTTCACAGAGTTATTAAATTGGTAATTGGGCACACTCTTCTAAACTTGGCTTTTGAAATTCACAATGCACCACCTTAGAGTGGTGTGAAAAGCACTCCTGGATATTAAATAACCATTTAATTTTTAAGAGAGAAAAACTGGAGTTAAGTGGACACTGATTTTATTGCCCCCAGTTCTAGGGTGCTGTGCATGCACTGCCAGCAGAGCACAGCAGCTCTGCCTCTGTCCCTGTGCTAACAAAAACAGGCACTGTCCACAATCTCCAGCCTTGGAGCAAAGCCCCCCTCCGAGGAGCCAGCCACAGCACAGTCCTTATCACAGCACTGCAAGGCCACAGCTCGGTCAGAAACCTCCCATCAGCAGCTACCCAGGCGTTCACAGCCTCAGTGACACCAACCTTGCACTTTGCAATAGGTTATTTGCCAGCACCCAAACCCTGTTCCCCTAAGGATGCCTGTCCATCCTCCCCTCAACCACACTCACCCCTCCCACTGAGTGCCACAGCCAGAGGTGCAGGGCTGTGCCACCTTCACCCAGCATGGGAACACGGACAGAGCTGGAGCCACGGGCTAGAGCCAGCTGGGAGTTAAGTGGGAATGTGAGCAATGATTTTGTGAGGAATTTTATGTGCTGTAGCATCCCAGGATCAGGAAACACCTACCTCATCTGCTGGCAGCTGATCCTTGAACTCTTCCATCTTGGACTCTGTGTCGTGGATGATGCCCTCGGCCATGTTCACAGCCTCCACACGTTCCTGGGGGAGACAGCTCATCAGGGCTCTGCCCACATCACTGGTAGACACAAGTGGTGACATTTCACGCCCCAAAGTGCCAAGCTTCACTCAAGTTCCCACCCAGGGTCCTTCTAAATGGCACCAAGGCAAGAGGAAATGCAAGCAAACCATTTCTAGGTGCACTGTGGCCCCACAGGGCCCTGAGAGGAGTCTGTGCCAGCCAGCACTCAGGCTTTCACTCACAGTCACTCCCCTGAACTACAAGTGACCAATGCACCAGCATTGCTGGCACACAGGAAAGGACAGACACCTCAGGAGCAGCACAGCACACTCTGCTCCTTGGGAAAGCAGCAGAGCTTTTGGAGAATATCCTGAAGCTTCTTCAGCAACAGGGGCACTAGATACAACTCAAATGCTGGGTGATTTTACTCATGGTCCCTTACTACAAAAACTCCTATTTATGCATTCCTGATGCTTTCATGGCAGTAAAACCAGGATCAGAAAAGTGTAATGAGGCAATTTTGAAAACTACAGTTATACAAGTCAAGTCAAGAGAAGCATTAGTTAAAATAACTTATCACCTTGCTCTGTGAGCTCATTGGACAGAGGTGGGGTGAATCTCACTTCAGGATTACAACAGAAAGGAACTTACCCAGCAATTTAAGATACAAAGTAAGGCAGCAGGACAGTTTTCAGTGCAGCCTCTCTAAATGCCAGACCTGCCCCTACGCCCCACGGCAATGATGAGGTTATTCAAACACTGGGACTTTCAGAATAAGGTCTTTGAAGGTTCTCCAGATAACCTGGAGATGCAGGTTACAACTGCAAATGTACAATATGATGTATAAATGCCCATCAGCCACTGCTTTGTGGCTTTAGAGGTTCTGAGGTCAGGTAGTGCTGCTTCCTGGGGATTTATTCCATGCCTTCCCCCTTTCAGTTCTCTTCTGATCCCTTCCCTACTGGGGTCAAGGTTTACAGCACTGTCCAGATGCCTGAGACAGGCTCCTGCACACTGAAGGACACAAAGTGGATCAATTCCATGTGCCAGTTTCAGCAATCACTAAACATATGCTGGTGCCACATCTCAGAGTCAGCCTGTGCTGTGTCTGCTTAAAAATCAATGCTTTATATTTAGTTACATAATTCATTAGTACTACCCTCATTAAACCAATTAGTTCCAACCATTAATCCTGCATGTATCACAGGTTCAGTCACTCCTTCATGGCAAGTGCCAGTCCTTCCTAGACAAGGCCAGTGAGGACTTCCATCATCTCCTCCTGGCCTCACCTGCACTGAGGCCAGCACTGCTCACAGGGACACAGCATTCCAGGTGCCAAATGCACGGCCAAGGGGGACAGTGAAGAGCAGTGATGACAAAACCCTCACCAGAGCTGCAAAGCAGTTTGAGCAGCAGGCAGGTGGGTTTGCTCAGTGCTGCCTCCCTGTCCCAGGAATTCCTCAGGGAGCAGTAAAGTGCAGTCACACAGGGCAAGGTACCCAACCCCAAGACCCAAATGCCTCTGCAAACACCTTCCTGCAACCCTGGAGTGTCGAGTGTAAGGAAAGGAGCAGATACTTGGTAAGAGCTCACAGAGCAGAGCCCCCAGGGGTGGGCACAGCTCAAAGCACAGAGTGGTGAAAGCAGCAGGTCCTCTGCCCTCTGAAGGCCCCGAAACCCCCGTTACCTTTCTCCGCCTGTCCTCCTCTGCATATTTCTCTGCGTTCTTCACCATGTTCTCAATTTCATCCTTGCTGAGGCCGCCAGAGGACTGGATGACAACTGCAGCAAAGAAGAACATGAATAAAGGATCTGCTCTCACCTTTGAGGAGAGGATTATTCCCTGGCCTAACAGCAGCAGCCTTGCTCAAAGACTCTGCACCCAGGGAGGCCCCATGGGCAGGACAAAGACTGTGACTCTTTAAAGAGCCACTGATGCTGCTGGCAAGGCAAAAGCCTCATCTCCTGGATCTGCAACTCCCCAGTTCTGCCACAGTTCCCTGCCTGCTGGTCTGCAAGTCACTCTGGCCAGTCTTCAGTTAATCCTCCTGGAAAGTGAGGGTGCACCAAAGCCCTCAAAACAAAAAAGCATCCCAGATTAGAATCACAGAACTAAAAAAAAAATCAAACCTAAAATACCTCAAGCAAACAAACACTTCAGCAAAAACCCAACCAACAAATAAGTCCAAAGAGAAGGAATGGTTTCACCAAAGATTGCTTTCCCTGTTGGAAAGCAGCCCAGGCTTGGTGGCAGGGTAAGACAACATTCCCCACCCAGCTCTTCACATTGCCCTTAATAAGGAAATGGAGCATGACTCCATTACACGCTCTTACACGTCCCCTCCTTGGTATTTTCCCTCTAATTGTCAAAAAGCCTAGTCTAGATTCAGGCTTTACTGCAGGAATTAGTCTAATTTCATTGCAAGAAGACCAATACTCAGGATATCAATGCCCATAAAAGTGCATGTTACAATCACCATTTAAAGGAACATTTCTGTGGACTATTTGTCAATGGTACAAAGCCCTGAACAAAGACACACACACAGAAGTGTCCTTTGGATACAGATGTGGGATGAGCAATTTAGGTTTGTAATTAAGACCACATCTACATACAGGTAGGCAGCTAGAAGTTATTCTGGTTGCCTGTCACCAGGAGCCTTTTACTCAGCAGTAGAAGGCTGCCACACACCCAAGATCTCCAAGGAAATCCAAGTAACAAGCAGGGTGCGTTTTTTTTAGTGCCAAACTGCTGCCAAAAAGCCAAGCAGTGTGATTAAAAGCAGCACTCACCTTCCAGTTGTGCACAGTTAATACTTCTGCTAACTGGAGCATTTCACTGCTCAAGGGTTCTCTCCAAGAAACAGAAAGGGCAGCATAAAGGCTTCCAGTTTTAAGAGAAAAGAGTTTTATTTTCTATCAGGGGAATCTGTAAATGCTTCAAATTAATCTCCTGAACCCACCACAGAGCTTTAGAAACTGTCAACTGTATCATTAATTATCCCAGCACATGGGGCCCAACATTTCACTGCACCACAGAGCAGAATACACTGACAGCTTGAACTCCCTGAGCCTCCTGCTAGCTAGAGACACTTCCAGCCTAAGCAGAAGAAAATGAACAAGGTGGTTACAGGGAAAACCTGCTGGTTCAAAATATCCCAATCTCCAGACCTTTACAATGGAATAATTACAAATAGGGTCTTGGCACAGGGCTGTTCTGCTCAGCTGTACACAATACACCCTGGAGTCAGAGATCTTGCTGATTTGATTCTCCCTTAAAAGCTGGCACCTTCATGCAGCCAGGCTCACAGACAGCAATCCCTGCATGTTCCCAAAGGAACAGCTCTCCCAGCAGCACAGAACTCGTACATGGTGCTGCATTCCCAAATCCCAATTTCTGTCCCCTCAGGGTAATACAGGGCACACATGACTGCCCAAACACCTCAGTGACAGAGCATGGCCCACCAACAGCAGTGAGCCAACCTGTGCACCCAACATCTGAGCACTGGGACACAGCTGATCCATGCAGGAAACAGCTACACTGTTCAAGCGTTGCTGCAATTACTCCAGATGGCAACACCAAGGCAGGACTGCTACACAGGGCAAAACCACTTGAAATGTGGTGAAACCCTGCTAGTGAGGGCTGCCTTGACATTGGCATAAGGCAGGGGCTTCATCTCTGCCTAACATGCAAGAAGAGCATCCACCGGCAGCAGCCTCTCTCAGCAGGTTGCTGGAGAGGGCAGAGACTGTGTGCTTACAGAAGCTTTACTGCCCTGGAACAAATCCACAGCTCAGCTCTCTCTTACCCTTTTGCCCACTCTCCTTTCCAGGGGAGACGCAGGCTCAGATGGCTTCAGCTGCATCTGTGCTGCACTGGCAACAGGCTGAAGAGTAGGGGTGACCCAAGCATGGAGTCACACGCTCCATCCCCACCCCGGACTGTGGGACGACGTCCAGGCAGCACTGGAGCACACTCCATTCCCCCTGGAGTCACTCAGTGTCACCCTCAGCACCGCGTGCTCCCCTCCCTGTCAGGCCCAGGGCACTCACTCTGCTGCTCCCGCCCGGTGCCCTTGTCCTTGGCTGACACGTGCACGATGCCGTTGGCGTCGATGTCGAAGGTGACCTCGATCTGGGGCACTCCCCGCGGTGCCGGAGGGATCCCGACCTGAGGAAGAACAAGGGCTGGCCATCAGCTCCCACAGGGACAGAGCTCAGGGATGAGGGCTGGGCACATCACCCTGGGGATCTGGTACTGAACGAACCACTAACCAACCCACAGAGCTGAGTCCTCTAAGTACCTGTTGGCACCATACTGTGCTCTGGTATCTTGGCAGATTTAACAGGATACAGGTTTCTGCCCTGGATAAATGCACAGAAACCGCAAGAGAGAACCCCTAGGTTTGGTTCCAAGGTGATACAGGTTCTGCTTTATTGCTACACAAGGCCCTCTTCCATAGCTGTGGGAGGATGCTGTATTTTCTCAGTTCTGGACACAGATTTCACTGGTCACCTCTGGGGAACCATTTTAAGACAGTGAGAGGCAGCACAGCTTATTTCGAAAGTACAAAGAAAGCCAAAGCCCTTCTTTTCTACAGGGCTCTTCCTAGAAAGTTCACACAGACTTGAACAGTTTAACAATGCCAAACTTTGCCAGCACTGACCAAACCCACTTTGCTCAGGGAGTTGGCTGGGCAGCCCCCCTCTGCTCCCAGCAATCCTGGATCACATCTGTTCCCCAGGGAGCAGGCCGTGGGCTCAGTTCACAAAGTCTCCACACAATTCTTCAGAATGATGTGTTGACAGTTTAACATCATAGCACGCACACTGCAATCCCAACCAGGTCACAAACACCCTGGGGTACACCTCAGCTCACAGGGTCTCACTAGGCTGGAATGGGCCCCCCTGGAGACTGCAGGTATCCTGGAGCTGCTCCAGGTTCCGTCTTTGCTACACCAGAGGAGAGGAGGCCAGCATTCAGATTATCTGCTGGTACTGGTACTGCACAGGCTTTGTTATACCCAGAGAGCCCTTCCTGCTGACCAGGCCCTAAAGCTGCAGTAGCCCCAGTGCCACACAGGAGTGCTCAGAAACTGAGCTCCATCTTCAATGCCAGCTGGTCCTCAGCCACAGAAAGGCCGTCTCAGGGCCAGGCTGTGCCTCTGGAGGCTGCTTTTGTACGACAAAGGGGTCAAATGTCTTCTGTAAGATGAGTCCCCCCTCAACACTGCCTTCAGGGGGCAGCTGAAATGGAGAAGGCTCTGAATGTCTCCAAGAATGTCAAGTCTAAGGTCAGGAATAGAGAAGCCAACCTACCAGTGTGAACTGGCCAAGCAGTTTGTTGTCACTGGCCATCTCTCTCTCTCCCTGGCACACTTTGATCTCCACTTGTGTTTGCCCATCAGCAGCTGTAGAAAACACCTATGGAAAAGGAACAGGAAGTCACTGTATAGCTAATTAGAACACAAACATCTGCAGTTACAAGCTGACTGAACAAGGAATAAAAGGAAGCTACTAGGAAGGGAAAATCATAAAATGCTTGTAGTTCTCATGTTCCTCTGACAGAATTCCAGGGCATCAAGGCTAGCAAGAGCCAAACTCACCGTTGTCTTGTCCTGTATGCACCTGGGGACACAAAAACTGGCCATCCAGGGCAGCCACCACACCCCAGAACATCTCCTCTGAAGCAAAAGGCTCCAGTCCACACCCCAGGCAGCTCAGGTGTTATCAGAGAGAGCATACAGCAGCAGGCCCAGACAGGGCCAAGGGAAGGAAAGCATCACACCCAAGTCACCAAGACATTACAATGCAGAGAAAAGATAACCCCTTCCGAGGCACTCAGCCAAGCAAGGCACTCTGCCACGGGCGTGGTGCTCAGTCCTAGAAGGGCTCCACACAATCCTTCTTCAGAATGATGTGTTGACAATTGACATCATGGCACACACATTGCAACAACCCTCACCAGGCCATTAACATCCTGGCATATCTTGGCATCATTAACTCAACTGCCCTCCCCTCTTGGGCACACCAATAATCAGAGATACTCAGTGGCTGACATTAAACCTGACTTCTCCACTGCTTCTCTTGTCAGATGAGGCAAAACCATCTACTGGGATGCTCTGGGTGGCATTTCCTGAGTTTTCTGAGAGCACCAACAAAGTCCTACCCGTCCAGAGTCAACTCTTACCTGGCTCTTCTTGGTGGGGATGGTGGTATTCCTGTTGATCAGCTTTGTGAAGACACCTCCCAGGGTCTCAATGCCCAGAGAGAGGGGAGTTACATCCAGCAGCAGCACATCTGTTACATCACCAGCCAACACCCCACCTTGGATAGCTGCTCCAATGGCCACAGCCTCATCCGGATTGACCGCTTTGCTCGGAGCACGGCCAAACAATTCCTGCACAGTCTGCTGCACCTGAGTGGAGACACAGCACAGCTCATCCATGGGGGAACCACCACGGCCATAAGCAGCCTTGGCTAAGCTGCGTCCTTATGCTGCTGCTGCCATGGAAGCCTGAGACAGGAACACTGAGCCTCAGCTCTGTGCCTGCTCCCTCACTGCCCATCCTCCTGCACAGCACTGAAAGCCCTGATTCCAGCCCAGCCAGCCTCTTCTCCAGAGGTTCTGTGTGCCAGCTGCAAGGCAGCCCCCACCAGTGCCTTCACAAAGCCCAGCCACCTTCTGAGGGGACCATTCCAGGCTTATCTATCTGGGAGTCAAGGACTGCTCCCTGGAAACTGTGCAAGCCAACACTGAGCAGGACACAGCTGCCAAGGACAGTACAGCTGTGGAGGGGCACAGGGAAGGTAAAAAATCCAGCAGCACAGTTCATGTTGTTTGCGTAGAGTAAAGGGAAAAAAAAAAGGGAGTTGTATAAAGAACAGTATTTTCCAACTCTATTTCGTGGGCTGTTTCAGCAGAGATGTACCTTGTCAGCACTCCGAGCTCCGCTGTCAGCTCTGCCCTGCTCGGCCCATTCCCAAGGACTGTGCTCATGATCCCAACAGACTTCCTGCTGAAGCATCCAGACAGGAATGAACTGAGGGTCTGCCCCAGAGCACAGCTCAGAACTGCCCTCCTCTGTCCTACAAGGGAAGGCTGTGGGGCTGGGCCTCTTCTCCCAGTAGAGGTGTTGGGCACACCAGCACAGGTGAGTGGGACGTGCCTGGAAAACTGCTGGAAGCAAACACCCAACTGCACACTGCAGCCAGGAGACACCTGCCCAAAGTGCTCATTACAGAGGAGGACTCTATGTGTGAGCATGTAATTAAATGCAAATCTTTCCTTCTGGAGGTGTATTTTACAGTACAAAACAATACTTGTAACCACCCACGGTCCATCTCCTGGAGTACTGGCCATGGGAGAGCTCCAGAGAAGCCACATTCCCTCCTAGCAGGAGGAAGAGAGCAGAACAAGGTACCCAAGAGAAGGTTTGGCTGTGTACAACACCCTGTCACCAATTTCAGAGGCAGAGCTGTAACTACAGGCACTAGGAAAGCATTCTGTCAGCTCAAAGCCACACATGCTGGGTGTTATGAGGGGAAGAAGGAAAAATAAAAAAAAAATATTTAAGTTCTATCTTCCACCCTCTAAACGATACATAATGTTTCAGGAAAAGGTTTTGTGTTTGTCATCACTTTATACACAGGTAATCACAGCATTTTCCCTTTATCCAGCTGGAACAACAAGGACTTTGGGAACATACAGCAGAGTTACTCCATCTCAGCTCTGGCCAGAGCAGGAGCTTCTGTTCATCTTGCTGCTCTGGCTCCCCTGCCTGGGTGACCTTCTGCTCGCACCAGTATCACCTCCAGCCACCAGGCTCATTAATACAAGGAGGAAAAACCCTCCCACCAAGCCCCAAATCAACCCCAAGCAGGACCATGTTCACACCTACTGTGCTAGAGGGGACCTGCAAATCACAAAGCAACAAATAGTCCAAGCCTGAGTGATCCCTCTGGAGTGATTTTGGTGCACCCTACAGGAAAGGCTAGGCTGTACCCTTGGAGGGAGCAGGGAACATCCCTGTTCAGCTCGGGGATGGAGAAGCAGCAGCAGGCATGGCTGGAACAGGAGCAGTAAATCACCTGCAGACAGCACTTATCTGCACAACTGGGCATATCAGGCTTTAAAGCTGCCTGCCGTGCTTATCTGCAGACAACGTAAGGGCCAGGCTTTACATAAGGAGTGCCTAGAAGAGCCAGGTAAATGGGCCTGCCACCAGCAGGTAGCTCTGATTACACACAACTAGCAGGTACCAGAGGGGTTCTGCTTGCGGGTTCTTCGCAGCTCTAAGTGCTGGAAATCCCTTGGAAGGCAGAGACCGCTGACAAGTGGCTGTCACTGCAATGTACCTTTACCACACCGAGTCCATAACAGGAGGAAATGCCCCGTACTTCCCAGCAATGCTGCTCGTGGCACACCAGAATGTCGGGCTGCAGCTGGACTTTCACCTTCAGCACGTCCCCCTTGCCTCTGTACAGTGCAACTCAGCCCCAGCCCCCAGGTCCCAGCTGAGCTAAGCAAACAGAACGAGAGGTCCTGGGCAGTGCTCCCATGGGATCCTCACACTGAGTCTGCTCTGAGCACTCCCAGCTCCTCTGTTCCAACCCCCCAAACAGCAAGCACAGGGCAGCTGTGCCAGCCCTGCCTGAACAGGCCCTGAGCTCATACCTTTGGCATTCTGGTCATGCCACCGACGAGGATGACTTCCCCAATGTCACTCTTGCTGACTTCAGCATCCTGCATGGCTTTCTGGCAGGGGGCCACTGTCCTCTTTATCAGGTCAGCCACAATGCCCTCGAACTGTGCCCGACTCAGCTTCATGTTCAAGTGCTTTGGTCCAGAGGCATCCATGGTCAGGTAGGGCAGGTTGATGTCAGTCTGTGGCATGGAAACAGGCTCAGGGAAAACCAGGAATGGGCTTTACATCAGCTTACAGGTTCTGTTTGGCCTGTAGTGAGGCATCTGTGTGACTGTTCACCCTCCAGCCCAGTTTAAGTGGCAGCAGGCCCACTTTTATGTTTGACGTTTCAGACAGAAGACAATTTATTTTGTTCCACACTTCATGGTTACAACTGTTAAACCCCAATTTTAAGACTATTACTTCAAGATCTTTCATTGTTGAGCAAAACAATTTGTCACAGCCAGGAGGTAAGAGCAGAAACACTGGAGGTGACAACCTTAATGCTGTTCCTTCAGCTCAACCCAGAAGAAAGGCCATCTACAGAGTTCCAAAGATTCTGCCAACTGACTCACATTCCACACCAGGTAAACTCCTTGAAGGTATTTCCTTCCCTCCTGGCTGTTCTCTAAAATGCCAACAAGCTCATGTTCAACAGCCACTCTTGCTGCCATTTAACACAAAGTTAATTAGAGCAAGGGACCATAATCCCCACTTCCTATGGCTGTTTGTCACATGCTGGATTTTTAAAGCAAATTTTATACTGAAATCATCTGATTCAAGTGCTGAGTCATGCTGACACTGAAAGACACTACAGTCCAAAGCAATTAAACCATTACTGCTTTAAACTCTACAGATTAAGTTTACACAAGAATTAAAGCCATGCTGCTGACTAGAGGTGTGCACTCACTTTATACGCAGCATGGTCAAAAGTATTAGGGGAAAACAGTACCAGAAGTTTTCACTTCACTGCTAAAGAGTTAAGGAATTCAGTCTTTACTGGTATGAATAAACAGCATTTGCCAACTCTTGAGCTCATAAAACAGAGCTTGCTATGTCTCTGGCAGAACTATGCAGCCACTGTGACTGCCCTCAGCTCCTTGCTCTGAGCTCCCCATTGGCCAGCAAAAAGACCACCATCAGATAAAATTAAAGATGCTTATTCAGAACCTAGAACTTGGCAGAGTCCCCATTTCAATTACTATATAATTGACCTTAATTTCACTTAGGACTATTATACTCCAAACTTGCTGCTTCTCCAGTTCTTTATTCAGTAACGAATAAAAGACACGCTTGACTGCGTTAATATACAAAGCTGATGGAAAAAAGGAGGGAGGGTGGCTGTTGCCCATTGTCCAGCCAACTCATCTATAGGCAAACAAGTCAAGATTCTCTATAGGAATTACTACACAAATTAGCTGTTTCAGTGAAATGAGTAACACCAAGGTTTTGGATTGCTTGCACAGAGCTGTAAGTGGTCCCAGTAACCCAGTAGCACTGGCTGAATTCCCTGATGCCCATCACACCTCTGAAGGACAGAACAGCTCGGGAAGGTCACATTCCCTGCAAGATCAGAAGCTGTGGTGCCAGAAAAAGGGCAAAACCCAGCACCCAACAATTCAGCTTCCAGCAGCTCCGTGTGGTCTGAAAGCCCACCCTGCTGAGTGACCTGTTGTGCCAGTGATGCCACTGGGTTACACAGAAGAAAAAACTGTCAGAGAGCTTTGCAAACAAAGCCAGTGCAGAGCTCAGTGTCTCCCAGTGTTGCAGTGGATGCTCTGGATCCAGGCACGTACCTGCACTGATGATGAAAGCTCACACTTGGCTTTCTCTGATGCTTCTCTCACCCTCTGAAGGGCCATGTTGTCTTTAGTCAGGTCAACTCCCGTCTGAGTGACAAAAACAGGGTTAACACCTCTCAGCATCTGCTCAGGAGTCACTTCCCTGCAGTTCACCTTCTCAGAGCTCTTGACTGGAAAGCTATTTCTAAGAGAAGACTGCCATGTGCACTGTGCTGCTCTCTCCCTGCTGGCAGGGGTAGTCAGCATTTCCCATCTGCCAACCCTCTCTGCTCTGCAAGTGATCATACAGTGAATTACAGACTGAACCTTGGAAAGGCTGCTGCAGCGTAGAGTAAGACAAGACTGAATTAGCAAAGGAGTTGAATTACAGTGCAGTTTCCTCCCAGCAACCCTTGTTTGCATCTGTCCTGTCACATTAATTGCACCACAGATGTTTACTGCTAAAAGTAAGCAGACTGTGTATAGGACAGTCCTGCTACACCAGAGATAAAAAAGGCAGAAGTTCTGCTATTCTTTGTCTTCCAGGAAAGGAATACTCCACTTCAAGAAAACAAGTGTAAAAAGTGGAAGCCAGGCTACAGAGTGTCTAATCCTCTAAAATTCTAGCTGTGCCAGAGGTGACAAATCAAGTCCTAAGAATTTAAGAGAATTCTCATTCTTCTACAGAAGTGAGGTTGAAAAGCAGTGTAACACAGGACTGTGCTCTCAAGAGACACCTTACCTCTCTCTTGAACTCTTTCACAATATACTGTAGCAAAGCCTGGTCAAAATCTTCTCCACCCAAGAAAGTGTCACCATTGGTGGACTTCACCTCAAAGACTCCCTTCTGGATTTCCAACACAGAGATATCAAAAGTGCCACCACCCAGGTCGTAGACTGCGATGCTGCAGGGAGAGAGGCAGGACAATGAAAGGTGAGTGGCTCAGAACTCCCTCTCAAGAGGTGACATGCAGAACTCACACTGCTGCCCACCCAAGTTCAAAGCCTCTCTAAAGACAGCAGTGAACAATCTCAAAGTGCCAACACCCCCTGAGCACTCAGGAGTCCATGTGGGGGTCCCTGGAAGACGTGCTGCATAAAGCCTAACCTTGCTCATTTTTTCAGAGGGCAGCTCCTGCCTCTCCAAAACCAGACATTCTCACATCCAATGACAAGAGCAGGGACACCAGAACTATTATGAAATGTTTTTTTCAAAATGGAAGGTTTTCCCAGCATTATCATCTCCCCCAGAAATACAGAATGTCTAACAAAAGCCCGCACTTCTGTAACCACCACTGACAATGACAGAAGGCTGAATGCAGGCAGGGGAGCTAAAAAGCATGGACAGCTGGCACAGCTCAGCACAGCTCCCGTGCTGCCCATCAGCACCTCTGGTGACAGCCTGTTCTCGGCCACACCCAGCCCTGCCACAGGCAGGTAAGGATAAACAGACACTCAGGTTGGATAATTAAGTTGTAGCTGCAAGTTATGAACTCTCTCAAACAAGGATGGTTGGCACAGAACACGTGGACACTACAGAGCTCTCACTCACAGCTCTGAGTCCACCTTGGCAGAACTCCAAGCAGTGCTCTAAAACCCAGCAAGCAGAGGAGGCAAATCCCAGCAGGTTTATTTCAGAGGATTGGTGTTATGCACAGGTACTTACACTTTGTCTTCAGACTTGTCCAGCCCATAGGCAAGTGCAGCTGCCGTGGGTTCATTAATCACTCTCAGGACGTTCAAGCCAGCGATCTGCCCAGCGTCTTTGGTAGCCTGAGGAGTAAAGGGGAGAGTGCTGACTGCTGAGAGAAACTGAATGAAATTTATGAGCCCCAAAGTCTCCCAGCTTGATGAGTACCTGTCTCTGAGAATCATTGAAGTAAGCAGGGACTGTGATCACGGCATTCTTTGCTGCATGTCCCAGGTAATTTTCTGGAAGAAAAAAGAGTCAAAACAGAAGTTATCTTTGTAAGAACACCAAGTTATCACTCACAGAATCACAGAATGGGTGGGAAGGGACCTTAAAGCCCATCTCATTGATGCCCCCCAGGGGCAGGGACATCTTCCACTATCTCAGGCTGTTCCAAGCCCTGTCCAGCCTGGCCTTGGACACTTCCAGGGATCCAGGGGCAGCCACAGCTTCTCTGGGCACCCTGTGCAAGGGCCTCCCCACCCTCGCAGGAAGAACTTCCTCCTACTGTCTAACCTAAATCCACTCTCTCTTAGTTTGAATCCAGACCTCCATTCCATCACTACATGCATTTTTAAATAGACTCTCTCCATTAGTACCTAGTTGGAAATTATTTCTCTCAACTAACAGAAGACAGGCTTGCTGTTTTCTGGGAAGATGAAGAGGGAGCTGTGCAGAATTCCAGTCCTTCCACAAAACGTGGAATAGCTTGTAGACTTCTGGCAGCACAACAACGCACCTCTGCAATTCCATCAGTGACTGGATGCCACTGTAATGAATTTTATCCAAGAGCTTGTCTTTTAGAGTGTGAAGCTGTGCTCCATTTTTCTGCATGTGAAGCACTTGAAAGTTACTCATTTTCAGCCAATTTATAGAATCTGCTGTTGCTACCACTTAGTATGAACAACGTACGTATACCAACTTTTTAAGTGTTTGAGACAGTCAGACAGAAAAATATATATTATATCCTATTTTGAGGTCTCAACAAAAGGGAAGTCATGAAATGCACATTGAGATGTGCTAAAAAATACAAAATACAAATGTGTATGATGCAGTGAGGATGCACAGACAGGACTCATGGCTTTGCAGCAGACCTGCACAGAGCTTACACACTGCACTGCTCTCTGCTGCTTCCAAAGCCACAGCTGAAGTCATGCAGCACCCAGGCCAAACACCAACACTCCTCTGTGAAGCAGATCTCTGCTTAAGGCAGAGGAATATCACCCTCAAAATAAGTCAGATCTATCACCTCTAGATGCTCACGCACCACATACTTGTATTTTACTACGTGATGGAGCTTTAGCAAGTGCCCACAATCTAATATAGAAAATACAATAACCTCTGGATGAAGCTTCAGTCCTACCCTCCTCACTCACTAGACAGTGTTTAACAAGTGAGGGTGCAAGAGGCCTACTGTCTGTTCCTTCTCTGTACTACACTCTTTCCCCAGAAACCACTTTAGGAATTGAGAAAGAGAAGAACATTTCTCCAGGCCAATGGGTATTTTCCCCTAGTGAAGATTTAAAGTCACCACTGACTAATTAGCTATTAGGGCTCAAGAACTGGGTCCCTTGAACACGCTCTCTCTCTCTCTCCCTATGTGCCACATACCAGCAGCTGAGTAGGAACAAAGCCACTCCAAGCCTGGCTGCCCCAGCCTGTGCTTGGCAGCAGCCAGGGAGGCACAAGGTTGGCATATTCCAAGGAAATGGAGCTCCCCCTTCTGAGTGAGTGTGAATTCAATTAAATCCAGAATGAACTCAATCAGCAAGCAATTCTGGTATGAGTATCTTTTAAGTAAAGCACTGATACTTTGCCAAAGATCCAAGACTGAGGCAGACACTGAAATTCCTTGAGTCTTCCTAGGAGCCCACTCTGTTCCCTTCCCCCATCCACAGCCCTGCTCTACCAGGGTTTGGTACCAAGAAAGCGCCGTTCTAGCTGCAGCACTTCCACGTACAAAGCACAGAGACAGCAAAGAGCAAGCTGTACCAACCTGCAGTCTCCTTCATCTTCATGAGGACAAAGGCACCGATCTGGCTGGGGGAATAGAGCTTCCCGTGAGCCTCCACCCAGGCGTCCCCGTTGGAGGCACGGACAATCTTAAACGGGACGTTCTTACTGAAAGCCATGAGAACTCACATTCAGTTTCTGCAGCAGCACAAACCCCTGACCATCAGTATCAGCAGATGAATATGTGTAGTTCTAAGCAAAGAACACTGAACTCGCCAGCAGTAACCCCCGAGTCCCAGAAGTACCAATTACAGATTGCTGCTGCCAACACTTACACAACACAAATAATGCACATATACCAACTTTATAAGTATTTGAGGCAAGTCAGAAAATTTTGTATTACACCCTATTTAAGGTCTCCAACAAAGAGAATTAAGTCATCAAATGCACAGACAAGACTCACACCTATGCACCAGCCCTGCAGAGAGCTTAGACACTGCACTGTTCTCCGGTGCCTTAATCAGACACCTCATTTAATCACAGGCATGAGGTACGATCACACAGCTTTGATTGCAAACACTCGCAAGAATTAGAAAAGTCTGCACTGCAAGCACGAGCAAACCTTTTTTCTCCATCTCTGAAAGCCTTAATGTGACCAGCAATGAATGCAGCTAAACACAGGCTGGCCCACACACAGAAGCACTGCAACCTCAAAAGCGGAGGGCACAACAACTTCCCCCAGGGCAGGGTAGTGTTCTGAAGTAGACCAGGTCGTGCTACCCGGGTAGTGTTTGCCACCCTGGTGCTGGCAGTGGCACTGTCCCCTCACTCACATGTCCTTCTTCACTTCAGAGTCGTCGAAGCGGCGGCCGATGAGGCGCTTGGTGGCATAGAAGGTGTTGTGGGGGTTGGTGACCGCCTGGCGCTTGGCCGGCATCCCCACCAGGCGCTCGCCCTCGGCCGTGAACGCCACCACTGACGGCGTGGTCCGGGCACCCTCCGAGTTCTCCAGCACCTGGGGACAAAGGCAAGAGTGACATCCACACACTCACCTCAGGGACACATGGGACACCCATAAGTAAAACTCCTGTTTTACTCACTTTTGCTTGCTTCCCTTCCATAACAGCCACGCAGGAGTTGGTAGTACCCAGGTCAATCCCAATAACGG
>WAAG01069000.1:3076-13975 GCA_013390105.1 Tichodroma muraria | reverse complement strand
CTTACCCAAAGACTCAGTGACCTTGACACTTGCTGGAGTCATGTCTTCCGCTAACAGAGAAATACACTTCAGCTACTTTATTTCTTTGTTGTCTACCTGCCTCAAATTTATTTCATTATCCATGTCTCAGTGTGACTATGTGTTTTAAAAAATAAACAATAAACATACCTATAGTTGTGATGACTGTTCCAGCAAAGAAAAAAGCACCTCCAAGGTCCCAATGACTGCTGTTGTTAGAGGAATTTCCGATGGGACTGACTCCTGCGTTATCAGCATCAACAGCATGCTTGCAAAGAAAATACAAAGAATCAGCATTATGCATGCCTTTCTGCAAGTTGGTATAGGCTTCAAAGGGAACTTTCTAGGACCATGGAAACAGCTTCAATTTAAATTTTTAAGATGTGCTCAAAGTATAGTAGCCTCTTCTTTACACGTACATTGAATATATGACTGAATTGAATATCCATTAAGGTAGAAGAAAGATACAACGCATAAAAAAATGAAAAAAGATATAAAGTAATTGAGATGCAGAGGACCAACACCACAAACTCATCCGTAAATATTGTTCTTGTAGCTACTACTGCTGAAGGAAAAATTCTTCAATGGGAGAAGCTCTTGTTGGAAGCAGCTAGAAAGGAGGTAAATACAAATAATGTTTGTGAAATCAACTGAAGCTAGTCAGCCAAGGATTTAAATTCCCAGACAACCAGTAATTGATAAAGTAATTTATATTTTATGGTAGCTAAAGAAAAAATATAGCATATATATACTCCATTTGAAATGAACAAATAAGAAACCTATGGAAACATAAAAAAACTTTGTGATCAAGTCAAACTTCCCAGTTGCCACGCTACACATGATCTCATGTCCACAAATACAGCAGGATACAGAGACTGCCAAACAGTGCTTGAATGAAGTATATCCTGGATAGAAGCTGAGGTATACTGCCTCCTGGTCACTTTCCTATGTTCCACATAGTACTGAATGAAACCAGGCAGACATACCAGCCTCCTGAATGTTTGTTGGGAATTTCTAAAAATGCGCCATATTTTATCATGGGGACATACACATCCACTTTTCATTGCAGCCTCACAGTCCAAAGGAAGACAGAACTGAATACACCAGCCTACAAAGCACAGAAATAAATCTCTTAATTACTGAATCACCTGAATTGCTTTAAGTTGACTTTTGAGATGCCCTTCAGCATGTATTTTCAAGTTGCTTTTAGATCTCGTGCAAGCTATTCTTCATTATAGAGAAATTCAGACCTCACTCTAGAACAGCAGCTGAAATGACTGCCTTTCTTCCTTCCAAATGTTCCTGAGTCTAATTTCCATAAAATCACTGCAGAGGAACCAAGCTTCTCTTTTTCTGCCTCCTAATATTTCCAGCTCTTTGCTTTTCTCCCATTCTGCTCCAACCTCACTTCATATTGCTGTTATCAGCTGTTCACACTACTGACAGACCTTCTGCTTCTCTTTCTGTTATTTGCTCCTCCTTCTAAGTATTGCCACCAATCTTCAGCCTTGGTAGTTTCAGTGAACTTACTCCTGGGCTCAACAAGTGAAGCAAAGTGCCACCTTTTGCATCCTTGTTTTCTTTGGCTTTGTTCAACACGGAATTCCCATCTATCAACACAGCTTTTACTTTTCTTATTCCATTTCTTTAACTAGTTCTCTNAACCTCACATTCTCTTGTGGGTTTAGCACTGCCTTTTAAACATATCCATTTAACAGAGCTTCTCTCTCTAGCCTTCATGACGCACTTTTCTCTTCATTAACCTCTTTCCACCAATGGCTTATTTACTACATTTTTCTTTTCTTCCTCTTCCATTTTTCTCACTCACTTTTTGCCTATATTTCCAACTTATTTCATAGTCATAAATGTTCCTCTACAGCTTTTTCAGCCTGGGCAAGATTCAGCTAATCTGCTTCCCCGCTCTTAGTTATTTCATCACGTTGCCTTGGAAAAAGCGAAAGGAGTGGGAGGAGAGGCGTATGGGCAAGAACAGAGACAGCTACATCTAAAGAGATCAGTATGGGACAGCCTCTTTTAAAAGTAGAGCAACGACATACTAGGCTAAGCTCATTGTGAAATGACAGCATGAGCAAGCTCCAGGCTGGTCTGGTTCCATTTCATGCGGGCAGAAAGCCAGGGCTCCTCAGACATGTCCATACCTCAAGAAAGAGGGATACAGAGAATGGATATGTTTCGGACCAAACTCTTTGGAAGGACTTTTGTACCAGTCGCTGGCATATTGCAGGTGCTGTGAAAACAGAGATCATTTGTTGGTTTGTGCAGTACAGCATAAATCACCATAACAGACAGGTTGCCCATTTAAATAGGCCATGACACACTGTCAGCTACACTGGTTACTTCTGCCAAGGAATGCTGTCTGCCCTCCCCTCAAGTGTGTGAATGTCAGCAAGCTAATTACACTTAAATCACACTTGAGTTTACACAGTTTAGCAAGTCTTTCAGGGCCAAGCACTAACCCCTGAAGTGAAGGAGTATCCTGTTGCCTTAGATAGCTTTGAGAGTTTCAGGCTCCCTTCTCATCCAGAACAAATTTATTTTTTCTTTAAAGCTTCACTGACATCATTCATTTAAAAATATCCAACTATTCCAATGTTGTCTTTTAATACATAGTATTTTGCTTACAGCAACGGAGGACAAAAAGAGAGCAGCAAAACAAAAGCAGCTAGCAGCCTTCAGCTAACAGCATTTTAACAACCAATTTCAGCTCATGCATGAGAAAAGGATGCCTTACTACTACCACCACATGTCCACCTACACAAAACTATCCTGCTAGATGAAAACTGACAAAAAATTCAAAAAATGATACTATTACTAGTAAGACTCTCCCAGTTCACACAGACCACAAAATTGTACGTTTCCCATCTGAAACTTCAGATAGGCTTTGCAGAAATGACCTGAAGAGCTGCATCCTCAGGTCATCTCAGAGTAGGAAAAAAGCTAATTTACAGAGTGCTAAATACTATCTTAACAAACCTCACATATTTAAAATATTTCAAACTAGTAGTTTCAGCTACTTTTATAGTTGAAGTATTGTTGAAAGTAGCAGGTCATGAAAGTATCCAAAGCTGTTTCACGCTTGCTCCATTCTTGATCCCTTTTTCCTTCTCCAGAGGAGCTACAAGCACAGTATACAAGTACACAGTACTTTTTCAGTTTAGTTTATTAATTGAAAGTGCAATTTTCTTTACTGAATAACTACCAATCTATGGTAATTTTTTCTTTTGAAATGTCACCCATTTCAGGGAAGGCAATAATTTGAAATACCTCAAAGGGCTGAAATTGTCTTTCTGGATGTTTAAGTAATGGATGTACACTAAAGCCAACAGGCAGGTAGGAGTGAAGAGAATGACAAAACCAGTGAAGTAAATAAAAGTACTTGATATGATTTGTTTTTAAAAACATGCAATAAGCTTATAAACTTGATTCACCTACAGAAAGGGTTTTTTAACACAGCTGACTAGATGGACACAAGAATTCAGGGGATAGCTCTGGTTTCTTTCAAACAGTCTGAAAACAACGGAGCTCTGGTGAAACATTCCAAAGGGAAACACTGTGCTCTTGGAAGGCTAACACAAATTCAGATCTGAAATATGAGGCTGAAGTTTGAATATATGCCTTAAGTATGTCACATTTCTTATCTAATCTTTGTTTCCTCAGTGCTAACTGATAGGCTTCTACATGGAATCCCAGAAGATACTCTACTGAAGTCTTGTAAGATCCATAACACTTTCCTTGTCTAGAGTTTTAATCAATGAGAACTAAATCTATCCTTGATAGACCTTTCTTGCATATTATTACATTCTCCACTTATCCTTGCATACTTGAGAATCATTTCCTTCAAAATTGATTCTAAAACTTTTCATACTACATCAGACTAAAAATTCCAAAGCTTTTAAATGTCAATTACTTTGTATTTTGATTTTTAGTCTTCATCCTCCTTCATTTATTTAAAATTACAACAGTAAACCTGTAAGTCCAAAATTCTTGGCTAAATATTTATTTAAAAAATCCCACCTATCATGTTCTATGTGTCCTCCTGGTTGCTGTGTTTAGTTTTGAAGAATTAAGAACTTAAGACCACTTGAAAATTTGTAGAGATGAGGGCATATGTCTTGTAAATCTGTCACCTCTCTCAAAATTTTTTTCTAGATATTAGGTTCTGATTTTCTTGGCACATATCTTTCATTATTCTAGTGAATACAAGTACCAATCTCTTCATTCTCATGACCAGTTCTCATGACCAGTGACAGGACTCAAGGAGATGGCCTGAATCTGAGTCCTAGGAGAGAACTAGGTTGGATATCAGGAGAAAACTTTTCACCCAGAGGGTGGTTGGGCACTGGAACAGGATCCTCAGAGAAGTGGTCACAGCACCAAGCCTGACAGAGTCCAAGAAGCATTTGGATAATGCTCTCATGCACATGGTGTGACTCTTAGGGTGTCCTGCACACAGTCAGGAGTTGGACTCAATGATCCTGATGGGTCCCTTCCAACTCAAGCTTGTTCTTTGATTTTATGGTTCTATATTTACAATATTTTGGAGACGTAGTTTCTGCTTCTGAGACCTTAAAATGACTGGTATAGAACCCGCTCTTCACGCTGCCCATTCCAAGGCTTCTGTGAACAATTTTGTTCCCCACCAACTCAGCTGGTCAATAAACTCTGCTGGTGAATAAAGCTGTTTCTCCTAACTTCCAATAAGCACCATCTTCTCCACATGGCCTACCTGAATCAGTGTCTCCAGCTCTAGCTCGGTCACGCAAACGTGCTCCCGAAGAAAGTCAGCCTTCTCTGACGCGATTGTGTTCTTCTGCCTGCTTTCGAAGGGCTGCTCCAGGGCACGGAAGACGAGTCCTCCCGCCACCAGGTAAACTACCACCACGATAAAGATGGCCACCACTGCTCTCCAATCCATGACTTTCTGCCGGCCTTGAGAAGGGGCTTCCATGGCAGCAACAACAGTGGCTCGGGAGGAAACAGCGAATTGTGGAGATGGGTAATGCCTGTTAGTTTTGGGCTCAGGCTCACAAGCTGGCACTGTGGAGGGAACAGCCACTGAAACACAAAGCAAAAAACCTTATTCAAATCAAATCTCTTAGGGTATGACCTTGATTTTCATCAAAACTTTCCTAAACATTTTCAAGACTTTTACACAAATCATGTTCTTCACATAGATATGGTTCTTCTCATCCGGAAGGTTCCATGTCTGCCTTGTCCATCCATACACAATGGACACCTCAAGGGTTTGTTTTATCCATTAACTCTAGAACTTCATCCATTACCTCTAGAACTGAACAGGACAGTTACGTGTGCGAAAAGTTCAGAAACATGCAGAAAACCATTTATGCAAAATGAACATGAAAATTCTGGCCAGCTAGGATATAAATTACACATAGTGATGTTTGGTGAAGGACTCTGCAGTGATTGACATCCTTAAATCATAATACTCACAGTATTAATAGTGCTAAGTAATTGAACTGCTAATGAACACTGATCACTACCTGACCTGGTATTGACAGAAACAGAAAATGCTTTGCAAACCACAGTGCAATTTGGCTCACTAACATAAACTGGCCCTTCTATTTACCCGGATTCACAAAACTATCGCCCGTGAAAACGTCTTTAAAGCCTGGAAGCTTTACAAAGTTTATCATAAATCATGTGTCAGCCAGAGTATACAAGATGTCTGAGGTCAAAGTTACATGCCAAACACAACTGTGGACCTCTCACCTTGGGACTGAGACACTGTATAGCCCAGATGACCTTTACAATGCATCAGACCTAACAAGTCCTGACCTCCAGTTGGACTTAATAGCCCAACCACTGTGTCAAGCTACCAAGGCATGTAAATCAAAGCTGGGTCACTCCAAATAATTCAGGTGTCTCATCATCACACTTCCCTACTCTCTGTTGCTAGTGTTACCAATGGCAAGATGAGGCCGGATTCCTAAGCATCCACTGATATAATGGTACCACATGTAGGATTTGAAAATGCTGGATTAATTTTAAACCAAATTCCTGTGCAATCTTACCGTGGTGCAGCTGCCACTGGCCTGTAATTTCTTTGAAAACAGATTAATTTTTTGTATATCAGACCTAAATCAGATTACAGTTAAAATACAGCTACTTTAGGTGCATTCTCTGAAGTGATTCACAATGTGTCTTTGCTGTTTGAATTAGAAATTAAAGCAGAAATATTTACAACATCCCATCAGAGTGGCATTGTAACCCCATTCTCTAAAATTTAAACATACAACATGATTATACCTTGAGTCTGAAGTGGGCCACAAGTCTTTCCCAATAGAAACCATTTTATGATACTGAATAACTTCAGAACTCAGGCGTTTGCTATAGTCATGTTTTCCTACAAGCAATACAACTCTGAAGCATTGCATGGAGGACAGAGCTTCCAGCTTATTTGATAATCAATAAACTACAGAAATCTATAGTGGCTTTACGTTTACAGTTACTATTTCATTTAATATATATTTAGAGGTTCCAGATACCAAATAGATTAGAAGGATCCAGGATCAGAGCAAAAGCCTTTGTGGTTGATTCCTTTTTTGTTTGTTTTGTAATACCCTGAGGCACAGCTGTTCAGTTTGACCATCAAAAGATCTTTATGGTACCCAACACTTATTAACCAGGATGGGGTGACATCAAACTTAAAAAGATATTTTCTCTTACCTCCAGATATATTTCATGTGACTATTAAGAACTTTATGTGACAACAGGAAGAAGAGTGACAGTATTAGAAGGAAGTCACACTTTTAGTAAGATATCAGTATATTTATTCTCTAAGTCTCCTGAAAGTATTATTGTAATAAATACAGTGAATTTCAGCAGGAAACACAAGAAAAGCATGCAGAACAAACATAAAATGTTGAGGTTGCATGAAGCAGTTAGAACTTCCCTTCCTCTATAGGCAAGTATCTTAAACCTGAGTCACAACATCTCCTTACTGAACTAAATGTGAGTAGTCACAGAAGTGGCTTAGCTGATGCAACTCTGTGTAAAATAGCTTCTATAGATTCCATAGAATTCATACAATTTGAATTAGAGCCCATAACTACAGTTTATATTGTAAACCAACACTGAATCTGTGAGCCTGAGGGCTGATTTTTCACACTTCAGATTACCCAGCATCAGGATCCAAGGCTCACGTGGTAAGAAGAGGGCAGGATTCATGTAACAGAATGCTACAATTTTTTGAAACAGGCATCCACCTTACCACAACTGGCGTAGTCCAGTGTAGACTGGGTGAGCGTCTCAGAGGAAAGCAATGCCTGCCTTTGATATGACACAAATAAGTCAAGGAGATGGAAGTCAAGAGCTGGTATCATTAAAACAGTGTTTGTGAGTTTTCTTTTCCCCTCTGGTAGTATAAAAGTTTTTTCTTATTCAAATAATGTTTCTGGTGAAGTGTTAGCAACAGCCTTACAGTAAAATCATGGCCTGTTTGATTCTGTCTTCTAAGGAAAATGTTTTGTACTGATTTAAGAACAAGATGGGAAGTTCACAGTAGAGAACATAAAACGTTCTTATAAATATTTTGTCACTTAAACAGCTTAGTAGATTTCTGTGCTCAGCTTGCTTATCTCTAAAAAGAAGAGAAGAACTGTCTTAGTTTTTCATTTTCTGCTATTAGTAATAGCTATCCTAAGTGTATGTAGAACTGTTGATCCTAAAGTATTTTATATGATATAAATAAATTCACAGGAAGACTGTACCAAAGCAGCTAGTTGAACAACTGATGTATAACTGAAATGGTCTTCTTACAAAGATGATGCACAGGGCACAGCTGCAGTCAATATTGCAGAGAGTTTAAGCAAGAGTTAGGTATTGGAAGAACAGTGTAGATACTCCATCTAGGAGCTGTCCTACTCTTTACAAGACAGTGGGGTTAGTGACTTAAGCACATGGTAACAAGTCAGAAATCCTGATTTCTAATTGCAACACTGTCTCTGTGAACCTGTACTCTCACAGAAGGGCGGCCATTTCCCTTCAAACCATGGTTTCATCAACTGCAAAAAGACAAAGTAGTGCTTACTTTTCTACAAGTGCCCTGGGAGAGTCCATTTCTGAAAATAATGCTACAGAAGCTACATAAAATTCCAGAAGTTTAACAAGCAGTTTTACGAAAATCAAAGGATGAACTACATTGGCAATTCAACAATGTGCAGAGGTATACNAAAAAAAAAAAAAAAAAAGGGACTACATAAATTCTTGCATTTGTAGAGATGGTTTAGACCATAGTTTAGGACAAACATAGAGCAAAATACAATAAATGCAGAACAATCCCTACTTCATTTGTTCATGTTTTTTCAAAACAAGCTGTTGTCAGAACAGGCTTTTCCCCAAACAGAGCCTCATCCATATGTTTGTTAAATCATATCAAAGAAGACTCAATCAGCCTCAGTGAAAGCAATGATAGATATCCATTCACACACATGCACTATATTAGCTGACAGCTAATCTCATAGGTACAGGAACCCTCAAAGGAACACTCCGGTGTTTCAAAACAGGCCTTATCCCAGTAAGAGGATGCCAGAGAGCAAAGAAAAGTAAATTCCTGATTGTTTGGATAACCTTCAAAATGAAACAACTGAAGACATTAATGTTACAAGTGAAATTGCAGTGTTAGGATCTGTACAGTTGTTCACATCTGAGATCACCACATTACCTGCTCTTGTACTGGTGAACATCACTGGCAAGGGTCCCACTGATGTGTAAGGAGCTTAAATGCCTCAGATTTCTGCTAATATTGATGAGAATTAAGGAAGAAAAACTCTCACTCGCCATCAAGATGATGGGGTAAAGCTTAGCTGGTTAAAGTTGCAGGCAATTCCCTGCTCTGGAGAGCAGAGGGCCCCATGTGCTGACCAGGCCTAGCCCACAGGGCAGAGGGCCCATGTGCTGCCTCCCGGGGCCTGGGTCACCGACATCACCAGGGGACCTCCCAGCCTGGCATGGCCCTCAGACCACTGTCCGCTCCTGATCTGCCACGCAAGGCGCCCAGGAAATGGCAGCACATTGTCCAAGGGTGACCAAAAAGGACTTCAGGGCCTTCAGATGTTTGGTAAAGGAATTTGGGGTGTGGGTTATATTCTCTCTAGTTACAGTCGAACGCAGCAACATGGGAAGAACTGAGTCTACGGCTCCACAGCCAGTGCTGTCACCAAAATTTTGGGGGTTTTGACAATGGAATGGTTCTACACAGCCCCAGGCATGCTGGCATCAGATGGGATTCACCTTTCTCAGCAGTGGAAGAGAGTCTTTGCTCAGGAACTAGTGGGGCTGACTGGCACAGCTTTGAACTAGGTGTGAGGGGGTAGAGGGGCAATATGAGGCTTGTCCCTGGCTAACGTGAGAAGATATGAAAATAGACAGATAGAGGGACAGGGTGCTAGCGAGGGCTTTTTGCAGTGACTGTAAACTGCTAGCCACCCTGGACCATACCTGCAGTCCTAGGAAGATAAACCAGGGAGTCCTAACAGAAGCCACAGGGAAACACCAGGGAAATATCTGAAAGGAATAATGGGCTGTTCCTCTAGGAAGGCAGCCTGGCAATCCCCAGGAGCAAGAAATTGGACAAGGAAGGCAAGAGACTGGTATAGCTGAGGCTGAGTAGGGAACTGCTGGTCGAACTAAAGGTAGAGACAAATTCACAGACAGTGGAGACAAGGACACATAACCTGGGAAGAATATAGAGATGAAGGGATGGGGTAAGGAAGGCTAAGGCAAAGCTGAAACTGGCTGAAAACCAGCCTTGTGAGGTTTCAGCCTCACAAGGGACACCAATAATAATAATAAGGGCTTCTACTGGTATGTTAACCAGAAAAGCAAAGTCAAACAAGCCCCCTGATAAACAACAGTAGCCTCCTGATAAACAACATTGGTAAACTGGTAACAACAAATGAGGAGAAGGCTGGAGTACTCCACAACTTTTTTACCTCAATCTTCAGTGACAGCCTGTGTTCAACTGACTCTTGACTATGAAAATATCAAAATGTGGCTTTGCCACAGTGACCTGTATCCTGGCAACTGTCTTACTTAATATGCTAAGAACATAGGAGATACAAAGAAGCCTGGTTTTGGAGGAGAATTTCTTAAATGGTTTAAACCAAATAAATTTTAATAAAATAAACATGCCCTTCTCTGTGTTACTGCTGTCACAATTTCTATTGTGAAAAAATATAAGTCAGGTTTAATAGTGTTGTATTTAATACTTTGTTTTTTCCTCATTCCTGTGTTACACAGGCACACAGCAATGTATGTACATTTTAATGAGAGAATAATAGACACATCTAATATTTGAATCTTTCACAAGATTCAGCACAGAATTACATGGAGGCCATATGCACTTACACATTCACAAACTCAGCAACAGGCTTTAAGTTTGAAATATGAGTTGATCAAAAATGAAACTGGACATTTCATCTCACATTTTAGTGGTGCCATCAAAGGAAGAAAACAAAATACTTCCAGCTCAAGTAAAACGGTTTGTTGATGCATGTCTAAAGGTACCTACCAATATTTTTTCCCAAAATGCTTATAATACAACAGGAGATTTTTTTTAAAAAAGGAACTTATGCATTCTTCAGACATGTTCATAGTCTAACATCCAAAATTTCCCATGAAGCCTTTCTTATGTTTATATTAAAGCAGAAATTTAGTTAGAATTATAAAGTAATCTCATCATGTAGTCCAGTTTCACTGAGAAAATTCAGGAGCAAATAGTTTTCCGTACAGCTTTTACAAGATCCTACATTGGGTTACTGGCACTTCTACATCCTTCCTGTAGCACTACTTAATAAGTCAGCAGTCCTTCCTGAACTAATATAGAGATACAAATTTTTT
>WAAG01068998.1:105395-130638 GCA_013390105.1 Tichodroma muraria | reverse complement strand
AACCTGGCCTTGTTTCAGCAAAGCAGCAATAAGGCTGTTTCAGTGAGATACTCCACATTCACATGCCCTTATGTGCATACAGAGCAGCTGAAACACCTCCCAGCATCCGGGAGAAGCAAGCTTAAAAACAAAAAAAAAGATTCCCATAAAGCAAACAACACCCACCCAACCTGGAATAGTGCCTACAGCTAAGCTCATGTTAAACAACTATTGCAAAGTTTCTCTTTCTAGAGAAAAGGATGGTACTTTGCTTTCTGGGAAAAAAATTGTTTTAGCATTTTGAAAGGCTCATTAAGCTTGCAGGTGTTCTGGGGATGTCTTGGCTCCAGCACAGCAGTGAATCTCCCACACTGACTCTTCCCTTGTTGCTCAGGAGCTGGATTCAAGCTTAAATTAGGGAAGTGAGATCATGTTGTATGTGGAGACCCTGGGAGAAGAGGTGGATGCCATGACGACTGCCACAGAGATGCTCTCACAGTGATGTCCATTTGGACACTGACAGAGGAGACAAAGGCACCCAAGAAATCCTGTGGTTTGTCAAAGGAGCAGAGAGGTTATCTCACCACAGCAGCCAATGCCACCCAGCAGTGGGGAGCTGTAGGCCAGTGCTGAAGGGAGGCATCTTATAGCAGGGATTTGTATTGGGACTAAAATGACATCTTCCCTCCAAGCTAAGGGACAAGTGCAAAGACCAGCATTTTCAGAGTGGCTGCTGCTGATGGAATGATGGATTCATCACTGGCAGGTTGGTTTTACTCAAGACCTGTTCAGAGAGATTTCATTGTTGCCTAAAAGACTTTTAATTTCTTTAAGTGCAGCCATTTAAAACATCTTCCCTTGAACTGGCATTTCTGGGCTCCGGTTGGGGGGAGGTTTACACCATCAACAAGAACCCTTTCATCCTCAGCTCCTTCATGACAGGCATATTTACCTACATGTTAGTTCAGAAAGATCCCCAAGGCAGACTGAAAAGGGTTCAGTTGCCTAAACAAGGGTTTCTAGCACCATTTTAGGTGCCAGACTCCCAGCTGCTGTAACAGAAGGCTGTGCATCTCCATGTCCTGGCTCATCTGTGCCAGCACATATGGACACGTCTCATCACTGGGGACAGCTGAAGGGGCCCAAGACCCTGATAACCAGGGTCTAGCCTGCTCCTTCCATGTCCTTCACAGCCCAGGGAGGCAGCACTCATAATCTACCACTACTTCCTGAAGCATTTCTTTTGTGTGTAAAATATCCCATGTGCACTAAACGTGAAGTTTGGAAATGTCTTCTGGCAGCACCAAACCTGTCACCCAGGTAACTTGTCATAAAATCAAAAATCAATATTGATACTGAAGACAGAGATCATAATTTGTGACCTACGTATTTTGGGGGAAAAAAGCCATTTGAAATACATAAACATTGGAATCCTAAAGCACGAGAGTAGGAAAATATAATGGAAAGGGGAAGGATGAGGCAGCAAGCTTTGGTGAATATTTCCCTGCATTTCTGATGCGGAGGCAGGCGTCTCCAACAAACAAGCTGTCAGGCAGGCTTCAGTCACTCAGCTCCATAAAGAGGATTCTGGATAGAGCTGGCTGCATAGGCTGTCTCTGAGCATATACATCCCTTGCTGTGCCATCCATCAGTCAGACTGGAATTTTCTAATGTGATCGGTCATAGGCTTGATTTCAGGTGCCTTTCTGAGATGTTTCAAAACTCAATTCCCCCACAGACCCTTAAAATAAAGCTTCATGAAAACTAAATAGGATCTTCTTGAGGTCTCAAGCCAGACATCGAAAGGACAGGCATGTAGAATCACCAAACCGTTTTTACAGACTCACCTGAAATCCTCCTCTACACTCTCACATATGTACTTAGTGCTTCTAGCAAGGGAAAAATGCAAACCAAACCACAGAATATTGTCTAGGAAGCATACTGTAGGATACCAGTGAGTCAGATATGCTGTTCACTGCTTTAGTGTCATTTCTGCATTTGTGGCTGATGAGTCTGATAGATTCATCCGCATAACCCCCATACTATTTCATCTCATCCGTAAACAGTTTTGAAGCAATTGGGAGCACAGTTAAAAGGAAGCTGTCCCTCACATCACCCATTATTGTTTTTCAAGCATTAAAAAGGAAATTCAAATTTATGTCAAGTATTCATACAAAAGAAGTAGACTCCTTACAGCCTTAACAAACAAAACAAGAAAAACAGAGGAACGTTTATCTTAAATTGTTAGGACTACTGCAAAGCATTAAGTTTATGCTACTACCATTTCTGAACTCTTCATTTCCCTTTCACCCAGCCCTTTATTTACCTTGAATCCCCAAAGGACTAATATTGCCTCTCAATGCTGGCACATGATGGTACCGGTGTGGCCTTGAACTCCTGTACATCCAGTGGTACCTGCCAATTTCCATTTCTGGTCTGGTGATCACTGCCAATTTTAGGTGGTAAAAAGTCAGTGTCACCAGCAAGTTTTAGTTCAGTACTTTCAGTCATTTAACTTTAAAAACAAGAGCCCAAAGAAACACACTGTAGTTTCAGAACTGAAATGACACTAAGGGAAGAGATTAGGAGGGATGATCAACAGGGAAATGTTCACACAGGTGTTAAGAAAGGTTGAATAGCTGAAACGCCACCTAGAATTTGAGTTAAAACACATAAGAAAGGGCTCTCTATTCCTAACCCCCACCCACTCTCATGTCTCCCTCTCTTTGTTCCTGACAAAAAGCTCTGCTCCAGAAGTAAAGGAAGGTAAAGTCATGGAAAAATCACATTACCTGTTTTTTTTTTAAAAGACTCTAATGCTGTCAAAGAAAAAAGTTATTGCTTTATGTCAAGGTAGGGCAAACACAAAGGTTTGCTCTGATACTTTCTTGCATTAAAAAAAATAAAAGTTTGTGGATTTATTTCACCTAGGCTCTGCTCACATCCAAAAATCTGGACCAAGCGTGTTAAAAACTATTTGTTCCAGGTTCACAGCCAAGAAGAGCAGTCCTGCTTCTCCTTGTCTTTTCAGAGGAAATCCAGCAACAAGACCCCACATGCAGTAACTCACCTCACCCACTCACACACTCACTGCACACTCCTTGGCACAGGGTTTCTGTGCCCCTGAAAGAGGTGGGAAACAGCATCAAACCACTTGTGAGCCTACATGTCCCCCACTGGTACCACAATGGCCTTGTCAAAGCTGTCAGGGTGAGACTGACAGACCTTTATTCAAAATGCACCAGAGTCCCTCTCTGCAGTGGCTGAGAAAGCAACCATCCTTTCTGGCTGAAGCAAATCCAATTCAGCAGCGTTTGGGCATGTGGAGAAAGTGAAGGTTGTGAGGATGAAAACCCCATCTACTGTAGACTAGATTAAAGACAAATTTCAGGGGGCAGGAGAAGTAGAAATGCCATAAATTTCTAGCCTATGAGGGGCTCAGAAGGTCCTGGACCTAGTCCCTCTCATGTGGTTTTGCTGCTTGTGCAATGAGGAGCTTGGCACAGCCACGTTTGCACACGTCAGAAAGAGAAAAAAAGTCTTGGCCTTGAATCCAAATTCTGGATCTAAAGATTTAAACCAAGAATTTTTTTGTCTTCTTTATCAGCAAACGAACTCCACTACTAAGAGTCTTTTGGGTTTTGTACATAAATTTAGCATCAATGGCTCTCTAAAGGATACTTTGTGGCTTGGTAATTTTCCCCTCTCTGCATCTCACACACAAAACAGCAAACAGGTATCCGTAAATCTTCCACAGAAGACATTATTCTGTATTGTATGGCTCACTCCTCCTCTTAGGAAAGACAAGTTCCATAACTAATGAGCATAACAAAATTCAAAATGTATTGAAAGTACTGTTCCAAAATGACTGCACACTCTCAGGATGATATCATGTCCTTCTGCTCAGAAAGGAACAATCCTGCTTGGGAGATTACAAGGAATGCCATAATAATTGAATTGGATACAAAATGGAAAACAAAATTGTTTGCTAGTACTGCATACCTCCCCTTCTCTCCCTCCCCAATGTCTGCTCCCTGCTTTTTTTGAGGCTACTTACCGGACACTGGTAACAGATTCAAACTTTTAAAAAAAAAAATTAAAATTAAAAATAACCAGCTGCAAAGACTTCCAAAACCAAAAGAATTATTCATTTGCACTGCAGCAGCATCTAAACCAAACCTTCTACATCAATAAGATTTTATCCTACTAGCTTGAACCCACAGTTTGAGATTTCTCTTGCAGTGGCCACAAAGAGCACTTGTTCGGAGCAGCAAATCAGGCAGCTCCTTTTCTCCCTCAGCCTGGGGGAATGCTGGTGAAGTCACCTGTCCTGCTGCAGTACAAACATCAAACCCTGAAACACTGAGACATCACATAAACTTTGTAGCATCATTTCTGTAAGTGAAAATATTCCATGGAGTTGGTTCTTTAATTAGCAATTTCTGGTTTTGTAGTAACAGGGCTCCTTTCTTTAGGAGGCAGCTCAAACTCCATAAGGAATCTCAGTTTTTCCACTGCTCTGCAAAGAGCCACTTAGCAATGGCTGTTTGGTAGCCCTTAGTGCATGCCTGGCATGCCCTTTTGAAGCTGAAGAGCTGGGTGACTTTGCTGGGACCCACCCAGGCCCACTCATGTAAAATCAATACCAGGTCAAAAGCTCCCCAGGATTCAGTGGCGTAACAACTACTACACACAGTCCACATCCATTGGAATTTAGCTCTGCACCCTGAACAGCTGGGAAAGGAAACAGGCATAAGGGCTTCTTTATCTTTTGGTTTTTGAGGAACTAACTGCACTGATTGCATTCCCCTGGTCTAGGTTACAATACCCTCCCACCTACAGCCACGTTCTCACAGCTCGGTCTCCTGTCAGAAGCAGGTTGTCCTCAATCCTGCACAGACACAGCAGCTACAGAACTGACAATGTTTTCATGTCACACCACGCAGGCACACGGATGGCGACTGTGCTGTTCAATATTCATTGGAATGAATCATCTTGCACGCCTGTAATCAAATTCGCAGTGCTCAACATCCTCATGCTTGCTGCCTTTATCGTATGGTTTTAGAGGAAACACAGTTTAGATGTTCATCTGTCTCAGCTGATGAACCAGTCCATGGGAGCAAAGAGAGAGTATTGTTTGGTCATTGATGGTCTGGTGATGAATACTGGACAAGGAGCAAGGCTGGGCAGAAAATGGGGAAGGGTCAGAGTAACCGAAGGAGACCTTCCCCCCCTCTTTGCCCCCTTTGCTCCGGCTGCAAAATCCATTGTGCACGTACAGTGCCATCTGGGCTTCTCCCGCCCCCCGTTACCGTATCCCATGGCACATATGTCTAGGTTTCCTGCTTTCACGAGGTTGTTCAGACCAGTACGAGTACATTCTCTGAGTATTTTTCAACCCCCTCCTATTTAGAAACCAAATCCTATTCATTAAACCCTAAATCACTAAGCCTGCCAAATTATTATCCCCAGAATATCGTGTGTCCCAGATTCTCCCAGGGCTGGACCTCTCTTCTTCCTACAGTCATATTCTTCAGGGACTTATGCTTAGAGCAGTTATTGTTGTCAGTGGATCTGAAACACCAATCAGCTGCTTAAAATTGGGAGAAATATGCAGCGTACTAAAAATATTTGAATGGCTTGACAGCTCTGATACCACTGTATGAGCCTAACATTAGGTGGCTACCTTTGAAATTTTGGTTGATGATCATAACTCATATTTTAAAAAATACCTTTTTATTCAATTTTTTGTAATGAAAAATACATCTGTGATGCATCAAAATGTCATACGCTCACTAAAATGTAAAAATAACATTTAAAGTGTAAAAATAACTTTACTAGAAGTGAAATAAACTGCATGACAATCCATTCCATTCTCACATCGCACTTTACAGCTTCATTTACACTGTACAACTGTGTACAATAGTGTAGGAGAAGCAAAGTATTTTCTTTCTATTTTTGACTGTATATGCTTGTCTATTTAGAGCTTAAAAGCCCTAAACATGGCTTCATATACCATAAAATAAAAAAGCTCACAGCTATTACTGAGCACAAGGTCTTCTTTTATCAAGAGAACATAAGCAGAGAAGAGCCAATTAAAAGGGACCTTTGGTACAGCTGCTCAAACTGATCTTCATTATTCCTCAGCACAGCACAGGCAATTTGAACATCATGTATATTCATATAAGGAACCTAATGCCTAGTGTCATGGCTTTCTTCCACCCATGTGTAATTGGTGAATTCACCATGTCATCCACACTTGGGGTTTATCTTCTTTTTTTTCTTTTCTTTTATTTAAATTTTGCAACTTGGTAGTGTTTCTCACAGTTAAATGAAAAGGGAAACTTCTTGTCTCTGTTGATGTGTATCAGGATCTATATCCTTCACTGCTGATGCAAAACGGCATTTCGTTTTTCTTATTTATTCCACCTCAGTAAATCTGCCTGCCCAGTCCTCACGTTTTGATTTAATTTAATGCCTGCAAGATAAACCCTGTCATTTGTAATAATTTGTAAACCTTCATCTTTAAAATGCATCCAATCTGTCCTGCAGCCCTGCAAAGTATCTGTTAAACATTTTGCTTCAGCTTTCATGGTGTTCTCCTCCGATAAGGGCTGCTGATACACAGCATAAAGCTGACTTATTTCTTATCTCCATCAACATGAGGGTTGCTCCAATTCCAATTAAAAAAACTGGGGCAGCAGCCACTCATCTGGGTGCAGAGAAACAAATGTCAGATAAACACTGAATCCATCAGCTGGGTAGTATGGCTGCCTGAATCAGGCAGGGGATTCATGAAAATTATGAAAAGATAGAATGGGAATTCTATACAGTTTAGCAAACTTAAGAAATCTAAGTAATTTTCAATCATTTTCATTTATCAATATCAATCTGTAATAATTCATAAAGCACGTTAGCTTGTGCAAATTGTCTCAGCTACACTGCAGTCCAAAATAGCTGGCAGTCCACATTTGCCACAGAGGTGGGAAACACAACCCAATACCTGTGTGGCACCACCGCTCGCGTACGACTGCTTTAGGTGCTCAGACTGGAAAGAGACCTCGCCGTTCATGCCAAGTGCCCCAGCAGCATTGCTCTCCAGGGTTCTCCCAAGCATTGGGAGCCCTGTACACAGATAGCATGTAGCCCAACTTCCTCCAAGTATTTATTCCACAAAACTGCAGCACATCATCAAGAAGGTCCTTGCATTGAAAACACACCCCAGAAACATGTAGTTTAAAATTTTGGTAAAGGGAAAGTATCTCTTGGCTTAAAAGCACAACTTGCTGTAAGTTAAATGCAGATACTTTCCCCAGAATTTGGCAGTGAAAAGCATGCTGAGTGTGAACTTGAATACTCAAAGCACAATGCTCATGGTCTTCCCTTGCTCAGTCTTAGCAATAGCAGCAACTCCCAAAACCCTTCAGATAACGGTTTATCTCCTTAAGCTTTGCTATTAATTTCTACAAGGAAGAGTTAAAAGATTCTGTGATGGGACTTCAACTGCTTCAAGCTGTGGCAATTGCCTTGAAATCACTGGATCTAGGGCATCTCATAAAGGATGGCCATTACCAAGTCCAGGTGGGATCCTAGAGGAAGAGATGTTGCAAGGCTGGCAAGCATGTGAGGCATAACAAGTAAGAGATGTGGTCCAGAAAGTAAGTTAAGGAGTCCTCTTCTGTTCTATACCCCAAAATAAAGCAGCAGCATTTTCCTGCAGGTTTCTTTACACAGAGAAAAGCCCATTTTCCTTCACAGGACCTGCTGATGAAAGAGCCCTACTGAAAAATTCTGACATTTGAGAGGTACCTGCTGAGCCCATCTGAAAACCCAACTAAACTCGACAGATTTAGCACCTTGGAAAATCTGCCCCTTAAAACCAAATACATCTCCTCCATGACCACTTTAGAGCAGTAACTTTGCAGGGGGATCTGGTCAATTTGTTTTGCCATAGAAATTAAGAGTAGGACTGTTTCAGCTTTCTGCATTTTAATTTGCTGTGAAGCATATTGAGAATTTAAGTGAAGAGAAATACAGTGTGTAATGTGAGAGACCATGTGTTACTTTCAGGAATAAGAGAACAGGCACGAACAAAGCCTACAAGTGTTACATACGTATACTTATGTAACAGATCCAAAGTATAAAAGTATCATAGAAAAAACTAAGAAATGGTTGTAACATTGGGATAGGAGGCTCCCTGCTTGCATTTGATGAAAGCAATAGATAACCACCTTGACTTGGAAGCAGATTTACTGTTCTACATGTTGTGCTTTCATCCTTGCCAAAACAAAAGGGAAGCCATAAATTCATCATAAACACACTCAGCGACACATTTTGTTTTGCGAAGCTACTAATGCATATGGATAACTTTCTTCAGTTTCATTGTAACATGAATTCCATTGCCTTAAAAGAAGCTTGTCAATCAGAAGAAGGAATTGCTGTAATTTTTGAAGAATGATCTATCAATTCAAGGTGGTTTTATAGTCAATCTATTCAGGACATTTTGTACTTTAATTACTCAAAATCTGCAGTGAGGTGGGTTATTGTCTACATACACTAATGGCTTTCAGAGTTTAATCTCTCATCAGTGGACCTCCTTTTGTGAAATCCCTAAGGGATTATGTAGTACTATGTCTAATCACTTGACAAATTTCATTTACTTGAAACTGAAGCTTGTTTTATATGAAGTGTGTAGCAGGAGTCAGATTCAAAGTAGGAAAACAAAATCTGTTACTGGATACTATCGGGATTCATCATGTTTATATCCGAACTGCTTAACAATCGATGGAAGAAATCCCCATTTCTGCTCCGGGAAATGCATTAGTTGTTTATCAGCTGCGTAAGCCTCTGAGATACTCAGATGAGATATTCAGATTGCTTATAAACGATACACAACAGGTTAAAAAACTGTACTATGACTCAAGTAAAAAAACAGTGGAAATTTAAATAAATTTGTTGCTGCTGTATCATTCAGAAAAAAGAAAACAAAAAACAAAACAACAACAAACTGCTATGAGTAGTCTGCTACACTGAAGAGGAACGGTTATTTGACACAAATTGTGAGACACAGAAAGAAAATATCCCTTGCGACTTGAATTTACGCTCCGAAGTTCAGCACTCCAGACTAAACAGAATCAACCTGCAAAGCTATGAGGGATGAAGCACCTTTCCTTCAGCGCTGCCATCTCCCTACCACAGAACCATTACCATGGAATTGTTCTCTCCATTAAGCAGCAATTCTCAGTGATTAACACATCCTGAAATCTAATGTTGCAAAACTCACTGCATTGTTCCCCCTTATCATAGTGCAGGCAGATAGTTACAAAACTAAAATTTGCCAGATGACACCATAGAAAAGGAATTTTAAAAATAAGAGTAGCATTTGGCATCGAGCTCACTACACGAAGGTTATGTGACATTATAATCTGTTATATGTTGCTATAACCTAGGTCTCCCACACTGCATTGCAAAGCCTTGCTACACGGCTAGTCTCGATGAAAACACCAGATTACGGCTCCGAAAACAACATGCAAACACACAGGCACACGCTACCTCTGCAAACCAAATTAACCAAAATCTGTCAAAGACGCAGCAATAACAAGACTTATTTTGCAAGCATCATTTCAGGTAGGGTTAGGACAGATTCAGAGCAAATACAAACGCAGGCAGGAAGGTTGATGCTCTATTAATTTGTTGTCAAGCCATGCAGGAAAGGACGGCTGAAAGCCCGAAGATGCAGTAATGATTGTTTAAGAGCTATCTGAAAAAGTGACAAAACTGGCCTAAACCTCTTTAAGCCCCCTGAATGAAAAGATTTAAACAGGCTATTGTTAGACCCCTGGGTACCTTTTTTCTCTTGGCTTTGTTCTGCATTTTCCTCCGCTGCAGTTTCCATGGCTGGCTTCATACCATCCACCAAAAATGCCGCCCCCCCTCCCCCCCCAGCAAGCACTTTTTCTCTTCGCCTCCTTTCTCACTCCCTTCCGTCTCCTATTTACAGCGGCGGTGATTGAGCGGCTCTGTTCTCCCCTACAGTAGATTACAGTCCCTTCCAAAATGCCAGAAAAGTCTTGTCAGCTTCAATTTCGCTCCGCTGACTGGTCCACGAGGAGCTGTGCCAGCTCGTTCAGCTATACGTCACCACGGTCCCCAGCTATAAAATAGCCATCCTGTGCCTCGGCTTGCCACACCGTGGGGACCAGCATCACCCGCTCGCGCCCCCTTCCTCCTGCCCTCCGCTCTTCCCCTCCTTCCCCGTCTCCCAACCAATGTTAATCAATTCTCCGGGTAGTGAATGGATTGGTGACATCGGGAGGGGAGATGCAAGTGAGAAAGGAGCCCCCGGCCGCTGTGAGGTGAGCCCCCCGGCCGCCGTCTCTAAGGGGAGTGCACCGGCACACAATCACAAGGCTCCCTTTCCCATGGGACCTTGTTATTATGCTCTGCATTTTGATTTATTCCACATGCCCTCTGCTCTTTCAGGGGGTGGGGGGTGAGGGGTCTGTTCTCTCTGTTTGCTTTCTTTGCTGAGAGTTCCGCTCACCCACGGTAAAAGACTGTGTGAGAGAAGCATAAAAGCAAAAGTGGGCATATATATGTATGTACATGGAAAATTTAAACTCTTCCTTTGACTCGCAAGCACAATGGAAAAAGAAAAAAAAAAGAAAAAAAAATCCAAGCAAGGAGACAGGAAGCCAGTTCAGGCGACCTAAAATGCACGTGCAACACTCTAAAGGATAAAATGTTTAAGAAAACACAACTTGGGCTTTAAAAGGAGGTCTGTCACTAGAGACCTAAAGCCATGCTTGGGAGTGAGCACAGAGTTGCTGTTCAGCACGTTTGATCACTCCCCTAAATCCAGACTGACTGCAGCGTGATCAAATAAGCCGGACTTGGGAGCAACAAACTCAAGACATGCCAGCGTTGCATCTCATGAGGTGACTTCAGGTGTCCCCAGCCCACTCTTGTGCTGGGGAGCCACCGAGCACGGCAACACCACATGGGGTATTGTTCCCCTCCCAAAACCCGGGACAACTGACACATTTAAGGCTGTACTGAGGCTAATTAACCTTGCCTGCCACTTTGCTTGTCTCAGTGCTTTACAGTGCAACACACTGCACAGGGCACAAGTGCCCAAAGGCACCCCTTTGTGTGCGTAGGATGGTGGAGCAAGCATGGAGTAATGGCCTTTGTGGTCCAGCCACTGCAGCCAGCAAAGATGCCCAGCAGATTCAGCAAGTGCTGGGAATGTTAAAACCTACACCCTGCATGTTCCCTATAACAGATTCAAACAGGAGAGTGGGAAGAGGGAAGCAGTCCAAAGATTTGTAGCTGCAGTTTAGTCTCTTCTCGTTGAAGTTAATACACCCACAATTTTGCTGTGCATTTTTATTTCTAGATGCCTTGTGAAAAGCACAAAAGCCTTCAGACCCAACCATTAGAGAAAGTTACTGTCTCTTTCAAGAAATTAGTGCGCAAACCCACTTCTCTCACCACAGCCAGCACAGCTGTTACCTCGCTTTGGGCATTACTGCTCAGACTTCAGGCTTCAGCACAGCTGCCAGGAGGTCTTCTTCATATCCCTAAGGTTTCGTATCACAGCATCAAAGCTTGATGTCAAGCATTTGCCTAAAATGCTTCCTTGGAGTCCAGGAAAAATCTGCAGTTGAAGCTCCCACTTCAGCAGACCTCTATGTAAGCAGGATGATGGTAATCTGTACATGGCATGAAGTATCCTCAGGAGCCAGTGTGGGGCAAGGGATTGGGTTCCTGAAGGTAATCAAATCAGTAGCCATAGCAGAGACCTCAGCCCAGGTGGGAAGGCATATTTGCCCAATCTTCCTCTCCAGTGCCCAGACAGCAATCCACACACAGACTGAAATCCCTCCCCAGCAAGATCATGCACTGCAAACACACTCCCTGAAACAATCAGACGAAAGGTGAAAGCATGGGTGATGTGTTTGCTATATTCTTTTAACCATTACTAAAAGTTGTTGGTATAAGGATTATACAAAGAAAAGGTTCTACAAAGAGTGGAGATTTTTCCCTGTTTAGCATCAGTAAATGGACTGAAAATCCATACCAAATACACCCTCCTTGCTGAAAGTCACACAAATTTTTGTCTTTGGTCAAAGCAGTTGATTGCTTGAGACACAAAATTCTCTTCTTGGAATGCCTCATTGTGCAGTTGGTACCTTTGTCACAGTCTGGATCTCTCTTTCTTAATGATCCTTGCTTTTAGACTGGAAGATCTAAAACTTTAAAAGGCTGAAAGCTCCCTTCAGACTACCCTAGGTTACAAAAGGCCTGTTCATAACCTAATTCAAGTGGTGCAGTATCAATGCACTTATCAGTATAAATACACAGAAAATATGAACATAATCTGGAATTTCCTTTATTTAAACAGAAAATACATTAGGTATAACCTCTGGTTACAGAGTGTCCCTGGAGGAAACCCATGACTGTAGCCCTCCCCTCTACCAGTGAGTGAGACCTACTCCTTCAAACAGCTGCACACTTTCCTACTGGTGAGCAGAATTTATCAGGCAGGCTCAGGACTTCAGAGTTTCTGATGTTTCAGAAACCCAAAACTAACAGGCTGGGAGACTATTTCCTTGACTGTTTCCCCAGAACAACCCCTTCCCCAAAGAGGCAATGAAAAATCACAATACCAGAATCAACTTCACAAGAACTGGAACTGAGCACTTCAAAAATCATCAAACCTAACTATTCAAAAGCGTTAATCCTACCTAAGAAATCATCCTCTAAAAGCTTCAAGTGATACACGAGTGTAAAATTCTCTCCCCTCCCTTCTTACTATTGTCTGGATTGCTGCAATGTATGATAGGTATCAAGCACTTATCATGCTAAGTAATTTTTTGATTTTCAAACTTCTACACCATCATTGGTAAATACAGCAAATAAAACAAACTATATGATTTCCTCCAGTGCTAACATGGGTGCTGATCTTGTGCTTCAAGCATTAATCTCAGCCAGCAAGTTGTCTCATTCAATGTTCCCTCCCTTAAACAGATATATACTCTTGCCATAATATGTGATGAGGCGGGGAGACATCAAGTTTATATCTATGACAACACAGCAAAAGATTTAGCCACAAAGGCAAAAATTAAAAAAAAAACACCTTCTAAGACTGATATTCAGCAAAAACCTGCTTGTACAGACCAAGTTGATTTAAATAACCAGCAACCAGGACAGGCAGCTAGTTACATTTGAGAAGTTCAGCATTTTATTTGCAGAATAAAAGTGAAAATGAGGAGAGGGGCTAAGCAGCAAGGGTTTCTGCTGCTAAAGCACAGCTCTGAGCCTACTGCCAAACCTCAGGATGAACAGCAGTGCAGGAAAGTATGTGAAGGCACTCCAGACCAAGTCACGTTTACTGCAAAATAGTTTAAAAAAAAAGGCTTAAATCTATTTTATCTTAGTATAAAATAAACCCCAAACCACACATTTAATCATTTTGCTCAGTCAATTAAAATAGCATAATTCCAGAAGTTAAAAAATATATTAGAATCCCTGTTCTGTTCATGTGCCAGTTCCTTTTGAACATCTATCTTTAATGTCACTGAATCTAGTTTACATTCCTGAAGGCTGAGAAGCTCTACCATAAGCTACAGCAAATTCTTCACAAGCTTTCAGAAGATGAATACACACTTGCCATTTCTACAAAGGCTTCACAGAGCTGTAATAAAGAGTGTTCTCACATAGCTGAAGAGCAATTTGAGATTATCTATGAGATCCAAGACTCAGAAGTTAAAATACGGAGACTGTCCCTCAAACAAGACTGACACATAGGCCAAACAACTAATTTTAAAGACAACTTGTAGAATACATATTTTTTTAAAAATATTTAAGGGAAAGAATAAATACACGTGAAGCCACACTTGGTGCAATATAATTGCTTGTGTTCAGCTTTAAAGCAGTTACCAAAGACTTGCTTATAAAACCCAATCCAAATACTTATGCAAAAGCAGGCAAACTTTCCATGTGGATAAAATCAAAGTGTGACAAGTTTTCAGTTGTGCAGCAGTCATATATCTTGCAAGTACTTTACAAAAATTAAAAGTTGGGGTTCATATTTTCAGATATACTAGCTTAGTAGGAAAATGGAATCCAAATTAACAAAGAACAGTAGAAAATCCCTGCAATTATACCAGAGTATAAAATACAGACATGAGTCTGCACTGCACTCAGGTCTCAGTCTCAAATTTCTGTAAGAAAGAGCAAAAATAAAGGCTTAAGCATGGATAGTGGTTATCTCTGCAGCTAAAGAAAATCACTGTGCTAACCAATGAAGCTAAGTCCAGGAGCGTAAGAAAACCTAAACAGCGTGAAGATGCCAGTGCTGTAACTCCCTTAACAAAACCTCGTGACGATGTCAATCACTGCTGCCAAGCTAAATGCCTGGTGGCAAGCAGCAGGCAAAGGAGATGCCACTCAGTTGCTGGGGTGCATACAGTTCTCTGTCCAGCCTACCTGCTTCCAGCTGGACCACTGCAGTTACTGCCACAGCTGAGAATCAAAGGTAATAAACAGCCCAGATCCAGAACATACACCGATGGCTAACATTTAGTTGGAACACAAAGGGAAAAAAATTCCCTTAGAAAGTGAACAGATGGTTTTGTATGGCTTTTCCAGTAGCTAGGTCTCATCAAGTTCTAATTTCACAGANCTAGGTCTCATCAAGTTCTAGACTCGAAGACAGCTCATATTGCAGAGATGTGAAGTCTACCAAAGAAAAACCTGAAGAACTATAATGAAAGTCAAGATGGGAAAAAAAGTTGATGTGTTCTTAAGCAGGTAGGAGCTCCATTTCCACTTATGAAAGGCAGTCAACAGCACAGAAGGAAATAAATAATTTTAAAAAGCAATGGATTTTATTTATCTAATCGAAGTGCCTTAGTAACATTTTCCTGTTACTAAGTTTTAGAAACTTGTATTTAGAAGTTTTCTGGTTTTAGAAACTTGTATTTAAAAAAGAAAAATTCTGGGGAAAATAATTCAAAACTCTTGACAGACAAAATACAGGAATCTCAACCATTCCAAAGACTTCTGAGGAAAGGCAATAAAAATGAAAATAAAATAAGATACATTTGAAACTAAGCTGGAAGCAACATCACCTCTTGCATCCCTCTCGTGTGAGGCTGCCTGGAGTTGCACCATGCTTTTGGCAAGCCAGAAAGAAATATGGTGACAAACTGGAGCCCATTTAGACTACAAAAGAAAGAGCATAGAAATGCAGAAAATGAAAGAAAAGGCTTCCTAGCATCTGCCCCAGAAGGAGCTTTCATTAGGCAAGTGTTCAGAGCTCCAGCTCCAGTGGCTGTCCTCAGCTTCTACTCCAGCTCCACAGTTTTATGGCATAGTTTTCTACAAGTGTACTGCATGGCAGGTTTCAAATGCTTTAACTTTACAAAGAAGCAGCAAAACAAGGCTTTGAGTTTGCCAATCTCCATAATTTTTTTTCTTCATCAGCGGCAAGATCCTCACATACATGACCCATACATGAAGCCTTCAACATTACTTAAATGCTCCTCCAGAATTTTAAGGGCTACGTTTTTGATTTTGGCACACACAACTACCTTTTTTTGTTCCCTCTGTCCATCACTGAGGGGAGATTCTCAGCCACCATGCCTCTGTCTTGTAGTGCAGCAGGAAAATAATATTCTCAAGTCTTTTATCATTGTTGCCTTAACACTGCACTTTGAAGACAATCCAACATATTTAGCTTTTGCTGTGAAACCTCTTCTCCAATACTGTTGTCAAAACTTACTGCCATCTCAGAAAACTAACTGGAGCTTCTGAACACTTGGACATACTGAAATAGCATCCTAGATATTTAAGTCGCACTTGCCAGCACTCAAGTAGAAGTGCCTCTTGTACTTGTAGAAGAGCTATTTCTGCCAGCAATTTAGAAGGCAGCAAAGGTATCACTATAATATACTCCTGTTAATACAGCTGCTCCATCTTAAAACACAAGAGCTTGAGACAGGACTGGTATTGGGAGGCTACCTGTTGATTTTTTTTTTCTCTGTCTATAAATAAACATCACTGAGTTCAGCCTTGACACAAACTTAGCCTTTTGCTCCACAAAGTCAGATTTAATCAGACAATCCTCCGTTAACTTTACATCCAGTTCTGATTTTCAAAATTGCCCTCCCACTCTTTGCATAGACTTCAGCATCCCACCTACAATCTCTCATCTATTCAGTGCTCGTTTTGTTCTTGTCTTGGCTTCAGTCCAGTCTTTTCACAAAGCGTGGAAAAAAGCAGGGAAATAAAAAGAAGTGCAAAAGCCTACAGCTCCCCAAAAAGAAACCAGGGGCACTCATTATAGAAGGGTACCTCACACTGCATACTGGGGGTACATGGGGAGGGACAAGGATGAAGAATCCTCCTAGAATGTCACAAAGGATTTCATGCATAGACCACAGATAGAGATATATGTGTGTACGTATACATGCAGAAAACACGTATGTGTGCATATCCATATGTACATGAAGAAAACACATACAATTATATACAAATTTTTATTGAACAGTAAACCATATAAGCATCATTGGAACTGCTATGAGGAATGCATACTAATTTACAGAGTCATGCAACAGATATCCAGTTTGACAGTGAATGCACAGCCATCCCAGGGTACAGACTGCTACGGACTCCTCCAGCTCAAGGTTTCAGGGCCAGGAACCAAGTAACCAAAGATCAGACTGGAGTTTGCAGCACAGCTAAACCACACCTTGGGAGCACCATTATCCATTCGTCTCAGTATCCCGGTTTGGAAAACCAGCACCACAAGCCCCAGGCTCTGCCACACATTGCTCCTAGACCCACTCATGGACTGTTGGGCAGTTATGTGTCAACTTCTTAAAAAGCCACTGGACTCAAAAGTCAAAATGTTGATGTAAAAGAAAGCATCAAAATAATGACTGGTATGAGGTACTGAAACTCACTGTTTGAAGTTTCAGCACCTTGTAAGTCACAACAACTGTAGCTGTTTCTCCAAGACAGAAAATTCCCATTCCAGTGTAATTAAACTATACTTTGGGAAAGATCCTGGACCAGTTCTGTCATGCAGTGCTGGACTGCCTGTTGAATTGCAAATACAGTCTCTGTTCACACATAAGACACTAGTCATGAAATCCTCAGTTAAGACACTAAGGAAAGGGTCCCCAATTAATCACTGTATTCTTTGCAACAGCAGATATCCTCATTAGGAAAGCAGCAGGACATTAACAAGTCCCATGTTGAGAGTGTCCAATTAACTCATCGACTAAGTATGTGCCAAGCAACTTCTCCAGTCTAGCTTTTCCAGTCCCCTCTTTCCAGCTGCAGCGATTGGGATCCCAGTCATGTCTAAAGTAGTGGCTCTTTTGCGCTTTGCAAAGCCTTTGAGAGCGCCCAGTGAACAACAAACAACCGCCGCTCAAGTGTTCCACAGGTCTTTCACTTGCGCCTACAAAAAGCTAAATGTGCACTCAGCGAGTTCAGCACAATTAAGAAAAAAACCCCACCCCTCTACCTTCATAAACAGGGAATGACTTAACCTGCTAACGAGTGTGGTTGGAGCTCCGTCTGGATCATGTCACGCCTCGATTTTTGCCGAACCTCAGCAGTGGGTGATCCTGCATACAAAGTGAGCTCTGAGACAAAAGTGCTATAGGGTGAGTTAAGGACAAAGTAGCAGCTTTCAGCCTGGATTCCCAGATAGGCTGTCAAGTAAAATCCCTTGCCAGGGCAGGATTATTTCCTAGAGTATACATTTCCAACACTTTGTCTCGCCTAATTTTCTAAGTGTCTCAAGCTTGGAGCCTTTCAGTGTTTCTCGAGAAGAGCCATTCTGGCCCGGCAGGTTTTGAGGCTTGGCACAAAGGCGGGTTTGCACAATGGCCAGGGCCCCACTGCAATCAGTTCAGAAGGATCGGCTTCTCCAGGTGCAGCAGGGTCCCAGCCTCTGAAATGGCCTCCAGCCCTGCTGCCTGAAAACCACCCAGACTCTTTTGAGCGATGTCTAGTTACATCCCCATTTCTGTTTCCTTCCAAACGTGACATTCACTTGTTTTAAACCCCTGAAAGGCATAATTTCTGCACTTTGTCATGACTCAGAATGAAATTAATTTAGCATCTACTTTTCTTCATCTGTTCTTTGTATCATTCCCATCCCATTTTATTTCTACTCTTTGGTATTCAGAACATTCGGAATCATTTCTCTTGCACTTGGAGCTTCCCAGGTGTAAACACTAAGCATTCTTATTATGTGCTTCCTCTGGAGAACTTCACATGTTATTGAAAATGCCCCAGGCATTTTTTATTTCAGTAGTACTACAGACACATCTTCCATATATCTCTCTACTACTGACTCCTGAAGTACAATTATCTGCTCCACCTTTCTGCACCATTTGGAAAGGAAAAGAAAGGAGCTAAGGAACCAGGGAAAGGGAGAAGGGATGTATATATTAAAAAAAAAAAAAAAAGAAAACCCACAAAAATTAAAACAAGAGAAAAACACAAGGCAGAAACAACAAACACCCAAGGGTCTGGCTAAGGTTCTTTGGTCTGTAAGAAGAACTCTGCATGGAAAAAAACTACTATGTCAAGTGTGTGATCCCTGTCCTGGAGGTGACCAAAGGCATGTTGCTCAACATGGGACAGAGCTCCTCTCACTGCAGCTCACAGACTTGCTCACAGGTTGCAGAAAAAGACCAGTTTCTCATGCCCAGCCAAAATCACCCAGCCCAAACTGCTTGTTCACAAGTTTATTAGTACAGGAAAGAAACTGAAGACCAGCCACAGCTTTAAAAGTATTTATAAGCACCTAATTCCAGCCAGGGTCCTCAGAAACTAATTGTGTGTTCAAATGTAGTGCATATTTCTACTGCAGACAGATCATCATCAGATTGCAAACAATCAAAAGCCCATTTTCTTAGTTTAATTTGCCATTAGTACACTGCAGGTTTATAGAGCCAAACAAACTACAACTAAATTTTCACTGCCATTTCAAACTGTTTCCAAGCAAATATCATAGCGACGTTATCAGATCATCAAGTTCACTAAATCCCAAATTCTCTACAATAAAACACATGTTTAAAGGAAGACACAAAATGTATTTCTGAGTAAACTGAGCATCTCCCTAGTTCTGTACCAACAGGATCCTGAGACAAACCCCATCATTTTAAAGATCTTTCCACAACTTAAGGAAAGAAGGAAAGGCTTTTCTATATATCAGTCAGTATTTAAAGACTAGTGTTTAGAGATTTTTAATACATACCAAACACTGATGAATGCATTTATTTCAACCTCAAATATAACCCTATAGATACGGTAACAGACTAAGCAGCATTTCACAAACTCCCTTCTGTTGCATAACTGAGGAGAAAAAAGTCTTGCCAGTTGCAGCATCCCCCATTTCCCGAGTTGCAGGCGACTCTTTACAGAGGGAGCTCAGAGCCACTGCCCTGCACGCATCAGCAACTTGGAAAAGAAGCGATGGAGGCCTTGTCACGAAAAAAATCTGTTATTTCAGCTTAAACTGCACTTAAAGTGAACAGAAAGTAGCTGTCCGTGTTAGCCAGACAGGCCCCCCGGGTCACAGGCCTGGGGGCGGGTGATGGTGGCCGGTGCCTGGGCGGCGCCCCCGGGAACCCGCCCGGGCCGGGCCCTCACGGGTGAGCGGGCTCGTCAGCGCCATTCAGCGCACAATGCCCGGAGCCGCGCTCCCGGAGCACGGGCCCCTCTGCTGCCCGCTTTCATCATCCTTCATATCTCAGCGATGACAGGCCTGAAAGGGCTTCTGATGGGAAATGCGCTTTGAATTAGCATATTTCCCCCTGCATACAATGGAGGCATTAAGCTGCTGCGTTTTGCAAGTCCAAACAAAAGCAGCCCAGGCTGTTTTTAGCAGCACTGTCTGAAGTTTTATTCCTCCTCTCCTCCCCGAGCTGAAAGCATATTTAACAAATTTTCTCTCGTTCTGTGAAGAAGGAAGCACTACCGATAAAATCTTATTATTTGACTGGTTTCAGACTTTAAAAGAAAAAGACAATCTTTCGATACTGCAAAGAGCAAGACGGTGTCTGTGCATTGATCCCACGGACCTGCAGCCCAGGGTCCACCCCCCAGAGAGCTTGCCTGGCTGCCACCAACACTTGCACGGACCCCGTCACCGAGGATTTCAGAACTCGAACACATTCATGGTAACCCAGCAGAAAGGGTCCTGTATTCAAAGCTCAATTTTACCCCTGTATCCCGGGCACACTGTTGAAAATATCTATTTTGAAAATGAGAATCTGAACCGCTGTGCTGTAAGGAGGAGCAAAAAAAAACCCTTCCACCCATCCTGGAACTAGCCTTTGGTTTAACAGGAGAGCTGAACCTCATAGGTACCACCTTTATGAAATGGCTACAACCTAGAAAGTGAATTTCTATTTACCCAGGAAAAGAGGGCAAGAAGAGAGATGGAAATGAGTTCAACACAGAAGAGGAGGAAAAAGCACTCCTACATCTTTGGGCAACAGCTGCCAGGAGAATAAATCTACCTCAGCTCAGTGTGTTTGTCTGTAATTGCTCATTAACACAGTTGGACCATTAGGAAGCCAGTTTGTGGTTTTCTTGGTAAAGAGGCATGTCTGCCTTCCTCCTACATTAAACAGAATTTTCTCTGTGAGGAAGACATACAAAGTCAAAATGCTTCTCAGAGGAAGGGTTTGGTGATTTGGGTTTGGTTCTTCTTCTTCGTCTTCCCTCTCCCAAAATTTCCACAGTATTTATGTAATCTTCTATATGCGGCACAGCTAAGAAGAAAAATGACACTCCTTAACAACATGAGATTACAGCAGAAAAGCAGAATGCCAATGAGATCCTAGGCAGGCAGCTTGCAAGTGAGGTGGATATAAAAGCTCTTCAGAAAAAAGCCTGGGTTGCAGTCTGCAGGAGGAATCTTGTAGGAGAAATTTCTGCTTTGTTCAGACTCTTCTGTTCTGTTTCAGGAAGCTTTCTTGAGGATGAGGATCCATCTCTCTTCCTTGATTTTTTTTGCAGCAATGCTCAAGATACTCAACAGTGTCTACTGTGCAGGAGCACTTTGCTCTGAACCGTCCACGGCCGCCCTGCCACGTGCCCAGCGTCCCACGCAGCACCGCGCTCCCTCCCGCAGAGTGCCAGCCCGTGCAGATCTGCACAACCTGGCAGGAGAGGCATTTCACTCAGTGATTTCCACCGCAGTGACAGAGCTCCTGGCACTGGCACAGTATGGTGTCCATATGGCAACTGCGCAGCAGCGAGTGAGGTCTGACCATAAACATCCTCCTCCCTCTGGCAGGGACCTTCCCTTGCCACCACCAGATCCTCTGCAGCACTGAGCGTCTACAGCTCCAGGGTCTGACCCTAGTAATTCACACTCTTCTCTGATGCACCAGCTCTGGCAACTTCACTTCCAGGAAAGCTGTTTCATAGTCTCCAGTAGCCTTTTAGGCTACTACTTTTAGGTTACAGGTTCACTTTTAATGTGTTTGTTCAGGGGCACTAAGGAATCTGGCTGGAGAGGACTACACATTTTTTGGCAGTATTTCTCTATCACCACATGAAACTTGCCATTAAAGGTTGGACATGTATTTTCCCATGCTCTGAGCCATTTCACAACTTGGTACCAAAATAGTAGACAAGGCCACTACATGTTGCCACAGGAAGGTCTAATGTCAAAGCAAAAGGAGAAGGGACTTAAGAAGCCCTTCAGAGGCCTTCATTAGGTCATTAACAGATAGGTGAGAGTAACAAAGCAGTCTAGGCAGGAGAAAAGAGGAACTAAAGACCAAAATGGAGACTGGTTTTCTCATTCACACTGGCATGAGAACTTCACTTTGTAAGCACTCCTTCTGAGACTAGTCCTTTGGAATCAAATGCCACAACAGCTTGACACAGAAAATGAAATAAAACAGATCTCAGCTCCATTCACATATAGTTCTCCTAATCTCAACCCATGAGACTTGTGCTATGTTTTCTCTGCATTGCCTGGTTGAGGAGGGCAGTGGTTTCAGTAGGCACGTAATGTCCAGCCAGGGTCCACAGGTGGTAAGAGATATGCCCACTAAAAAGGTCCAGGAAACTCAGCAATAAGATTTTAGGCTTCTTAGGAGTGAAGATCTATCAAAAGAAACTTCAGGTAAAACAGTGTCGTAACTTTGAATTTAAACCAAGGAAAGAGAAAGCTGGAAAAAAAAGCCCTCCACTTATTTAAAAATACTATATTTCACCTGGAGAATTTCTCTTCAGCATCTTGGGGTGTGAAGAAGAAAGGAAGTGAAAGAACTCAGACCAGGGTAAAGCAGTGCCTTTCACATTGCTGACACCCAATGGGACCTGATCACAGCACTCTCCAATCTAGGAAATATTCTCAAATTTCATTTATTCTTCAGATTCATTGGATTCAGACCAACGATGAATACAGAGCACATGCCGCCATCCGCTGTGGCATTCTGGCACAGGGCAGCACCCTGCCAACAAAGGCACCACTCTTCCTTTCAGAGAGGCCCAGAAAGAGCGCTCTGTGTTCTCATGTGATGAGGCAGGCTTTTACAACTTGGATCACTACAGGGTATTGAACTCTGGCAGTATGCTTACTGAGGGTTCGCTTGCTTTATCTCAGACCTCAACAGGTATGTGTGATATCTAAGCTAAAATAAACCACCCTCATCACATTCATTTTGGCATCATGAGTCATTATCTTGCTGAAACAAAACTACCTTCTCACCTCCACATCGAGTAAGTGCTATTAACTTTTCCAGTATCCCACCTACTGCTGTTTTCTGCTATGCAAGTACACAGCATAGAAACATCTCAGAATATGCTTCATGCTTCAGCATTCAGTGAGAGGAGGAAGACACAGAGAATGCAGGATATACTATGCCTGCTCCTGTAGGCAGAAATAGTTTCTGGCCTTCTATATTAATCTCATGAAAAAAACCAAACCCCAAAACTATTGGCACTCACACAAGAGAATGATGTGCTGTGAAGCAGGACAAGCTCCACACATTTCCCTTCCTGTCCTTTTAACTCAGTCTAACAAAACTGATTTCAAGGATCATTACTATTTTTGCTACTTTCTAAACACTGTCCTGACTTGGGGAATCTTGCTGCTGGTATCAAGGCATAGGTGATTTTCAGTTCTTGCAAGGAATGGTAGAAATTTGCTAGTCTATTTTCTGCTCCAAATGCAGGAGTCCCAGAACTTGGAACTATTCAGACACATAGATGTTAAAGAAAAAAAGTACCATGGCTTTCAAGTTTGCCCTTGGAAAGACGATCAGGATTCATAAAACAGAAAATTCCTTTCAGATCAAGGTTGGAAAGCAGAGAATGCCAAATACTGAAGAGATGGGTCACAAGCTACATCACGACCAAGATCAGGAGAGTGATGCAAGTAGGCATAGAGCAGAGCGAGAGGAGAAGTACATGCTTCCCCACGTCATCCTGTGCATCCTACTGCATCCTAGTTGGAGTTCACTGGCTGGACAGAGCCCATTATTCTACAGCACTGAAGTTTCCACAGGGATTCTGCATGGTCCCAGACATGCTGCACAAGTTGATTCCAAACCCAGGAGAAATAGTCTGTGTTCTGCNTGTGTGTGTGTGTGTAAAAAAAATCCCAACTAAGCCAACTAAGTATGTGGGATGCCCTACAGAAGTGAAACGTAATTTTTCCACAGTTTGAATAATCTGATAGTGTTATGCTGATCCATTCTCATAAATATTGTTTAAGATTTTTTCTTCAGGACACAAAACATATACTACCAATACATAGTGGGCTCTATTTTCCACCCCTGCAAGTTGAAGCACTATTATGGATATGCTCTGTAAATAAGCTTGTGCAGTCCCACAGGAAAAGAGATTGCGCCCCTAAGACTGCACAAATACTCAGAACTGCAATGGAGAAGGAAGACAAAAAAGCAGCCATTTGCATCTTAAAATATTTGTTATTTCTATTTTACAAATCACCATTTCCTTTTAAAAAATACTGCTTCTCAATGCTGGTGTAAGCCCTAAATTTAGAGGCATGGAGAAAGAATTTCTGTTCCTCTAGAGTAAGAATTACAGAAGGAGTTTCTGCCTCTATTTCTCCTCTGGACCACGTTTCAGCCTGACTTTAACCACTTTGCTATACAGAATTGTTGATGTATATGTAAGTGAATGAAATTAAAGAGGAAAGTATGTTTTTGCTTGGAAACATGCCATTACAGCGCAGTATTGAAAAAGTAAGTACATAAACTGAATAGACTATCCTTTTGTGTTTGCTGAAGTATTCACAAACGTAGGACAGGTGTATTGTCCTTTTTGAGGCATAAACTAGGCCACAAAAATTGCTTTCACAAACACTAAAATCACTTTATTGATCTTTCTCAGTATGTGCCTAGATTTCCAGATGGACTCTTAGCCACAGGGGTCAATTAGATACTACATATATCTTTAAATTTAAAAAATCATCTGAACAGAAAATGTTACCAAATAAAATAGGTTACCGTTCATGTGAGCTACATCTTTAAGGAGCAGAAAAACTACTTTCAGCTTATGCTCAGAGGAATATTTCAGTAATTCTTCCCTGAATCTTTAGGTAAGCTATTTCTTTCTTTCACATTATTTTTGAAACTTTATAAAGTTTTCTAAACTCTGCATGATAATTAGATTCTAATCCAATTCACCAGATGTGGGCAGTCATCAGTACTCTTCACAAGACTTGTGATTAAAAAAAAAAAAAAAAAAGTTGCNGACCAAGATCAGGAGAGTGATGCAAGTAGGCATAGAGCAGAGCGAGAGGAGAAGTACATGCTTCCCCACGTCATCCTGTGCATCCTACTGCATCCTAGTTGGAGTTCACTGGCTGGACAGAGCCCATTATTCTACAGCACTGAAGTTTCCACAGGGAGTCTGCATGTTCCCAGACATGCTGCACAAGTTGATTCCAAACCCAGGAGAAATAGTCTGTGTTCTGCTACAGATTGTGTCACTCACAGTTGTACCACTGAAGCCAAGAAGCCCAGAAACACCCCAGGGCCTGGTTACTTATAAACCGTTTTCTCCCCGAAAAGACACAGTCCTCCTTTCTTTCTGCCTGTGCTCTACCTGCAATGTAACATCACCACAGATGTTGACAGAATTTTATCTCTCTTCTAAATAGATCACAGGAAAAGAAATTTATATATATATATATATATGTGTGTGTGTGTGTGTGTGTGTGTGTGTGTGTAAAAAAAAT
>WAAG01068998.1:76724-104653 GCA_013390105.1 Tichodroma muraria | reverse complement strand
AAAAAAAAAAAAAGTTGCTGCTTCAGTTCCTCCTTGCAATGGAGCAATCTTCAGCATTTTGCTCTTAACAATATTATCAACCAGGGCCAAAAGTGAGAATGAGAAGCACAGGTTACATTTCTACCTCACACTAAGTTTTTCCTCTCAGTGATTTCCTGTTTATTTATGTTTGTGCCTAAATGCAACATCAAAAACATGAATTGTTTTCAGCTACAACAACAGTATTTTAATTCTTACCAATTTATTTGACAATACTCCTTTTTAGAGAGCATTTTACAGAGTGAGAGGCAAAGGAAATAGAGTTTTAAATGTGATTTGGTTAAGACTCAGACTGCACTTAGGAAATATCCATACAGCAGGGACAATAACTAGCAACTATGACATTACATTTAAACACTGACACCCAATACTTACTCATTAGCACCCTTCTGGAATTCTGCTCCTTTTAAGAAGTTTCATTCTTTTGCTTTTAAAATAGCTATGATTTCCTAATACATGATATGCCTGAAAGCCCCTCTGACAAGCTCTTCGAACACAGTCAGATTTTTCCCACTTGCACTTTCACATCATTTGAATGTATGCATTGTCAGCCTCCTCTGCCTCCACCTCTCCTTTCCTACATTATGTGCAGCACTCATTTGTTTCAGATTATAAAAAGCGCTAGTGGATTCTGAAGCCACTAAAAAGTTGCCGGCATATGGGATCTGTGGGAAATTTGATCCAGTGGGTGAAATAAGACTTAACTTTAGAACTGATAAATAGAAGTTTCAGATATATTAATACTATAGAATCAGTTGCATTTTTCCTTTTAAAGTTATACAGAAGAACTGTGGCCATTGCCCTTACAGAATACTGCAAGAAACCTGATTTTTTTTTTAGCATTGAGACAGATGGCCCTGGCTTCAAATATAGAAGACCTTCCTACACAAAACAGAGGTGCTGGCACATGATACGTGGGTGAAGGATATTCTGGATACTTGCCTGGGAATGTGTGTACCCAAGAGGTGAAATAGCAGGATAAGAGAGAAAAAAGGAGATAAAAAAGAAAAAGAAAGCTAGAAAGGAAGAGGGAAGAAGGAAGCACCAAAGCAGAGGGCTAAGAATGCATGGTAAAACATGTCAGCAACAGAAGAAAATGAAAAAAAGCATCACTTTCTGAGCAGATGGGAAGTGCATATGTACCTTTACGTGGGGGTTCAGATTACTGCATTGATCACTATTTCTGAATACTAAATGAGGCTTGAGATTAAGAGCAAAAAAATGACTTTAGTTCAGATGCAGGAGGTGGCAGAGCCCTTCAGACGCCATCCACCTCCCACATGAGTGGGAAAGGACACTTCAAGTCCTGCCAGCAGGCAAGGTCAATGCCAGACCCTCAGTGGGTTTCACCCCACAACTGGACCACTTCAGGATCCCTAACTGGAGGCTCTCCCATCCAGGCAGCAACTCCGGCAGTCCCGTTCTTGCCCCAGTCTTCCGCCCCTATCACCGTCACAGCCGTGGGCTCACGGTCTTTGTCTCCCTCCCGAATAACTCCTCCTGCTTTCAGCCTGTGCTTAATCCTCCAGGAAACCTCATTCTCCAGAGAAGAAGAGTGCTTCTGTACATAATCTCCAGACAGCAGCTGTGACCCCAGCACCCAGAAAGGCGATCATTGTGCAGAACTGTGGTAGCAGGGATGAACTTCCCCTCTCCCCCCTGCAACTCATTTAAGGGCTGCTGGAATCGCGCTGTCACTTTATGCGCACACACTGCCAGCAGTGATTTTCTCTGGCAGCTGTGGGGTACTTGTCCCTTCACCCTCGTTGCAGGCTACCCTCGGAATCTGCACAACCATCTATTTTATTATTTTTTATTTTGCCTTTTAAGGGATTGAACTTCCCACCTGCCAACAGAAGGAGCACTTGTTTTTTGCATTTGGTCCTCGAGGCTATGGCAGTATTACTGAAAAGTGACTTTGTCCATTTTTAATATCCAAAAATACAGAACAGCTGTGCTTTCTCGAAGTCCTTTTGTATAAGAGTGGCTCTGAGACAATACTAAATTCAAGGCTGCCAAAGCTCAGACCTGAATGGCCTGAAAAATTGCCCTTTTTTGTCTTTTCTTCTTTTTTTATACTAGCTCTCAAGACACCCTATACTACCAGCATGTCAGTAATGCAACAGGTGTTATTTTAAAGCAGAAAAATTTGAACAATGTAATTCTTCATGGCAGGCTTATCAGCCTTTTAGTACACTCAGCTTTTATTATTCTGACACAAGGCAAACTTACGTAACAGCACAGTGCGTACTAATTTACGGGATAACAACATGGATGTTGAGTTTGGAACACTGCACTTTTGTTTCAGACTGTGGATATTTCCCATACTCCTAAGGAAGGCATATGCTGCGCAAACACTTTTAAAAGCATCCAAGTGGAATTCAATATATTGAAAGAAGATAAAGCACTCTGGAGTGATTAACAAACACACTTCAGCAGAATGGCACAAAAGGATAATTAAGATCTAAACCCACAGAGATACTGAGACAACTAAAATCTCTCCAATTTCTTCTGCAATTGATCAGAAAAGCCACTGATGGTGCACAGACAAGTGGTTCCAAATCACTGCCAAGTAACTACAAACCTTCCCACCTTCTAATGGAAATCATCATTTTTGGAGGATTTAAGGGTTCCTGTATGGAGACAGTGAGGATATATGTGGTCACAAAGCTGAACAATATCCCTTCTCTAACTCTTGCCTAATGTTTCTTCTTCACAGGCAGAAGAACACTGGAAGCCATCCACCCAGAATGCTGGTCTCTGGCAGAATGAGAGTCAGAAGAAAAATGGTATTAGAAAGACAGAGTGTCTGAAATGGCAAAAATACCAGGGGAGAAATGATGTGACTTCTCAGATTTCCAAAATTATCCTGTTTGAGTTATCCTTCATCCCAGAGGACAAATACAAAACTCCTCAAGGACAAAGAAATGCCTTTCTCCTCTAGCTCAATAGAATTTTTCCAGACTGCCTATTCAATCCAGGCCATCATCTCTCCACTGAGACAACACAACTCTGGTGAAAGGTAAGTGGTCGCCATTAATCTTAGCAAAATGGATCAGAGCAATATTATTTTCTTCCCTCTCGCCCTTCCCAAAGTCTCCTATTCACTCCTTGAAACATTATTGATATCAACATCCTCCACCAGAAAAGAAAAACAACTAAAAATCACTCTCATCATCTTCTCTAAGGCTGAGAGAGATTTCCGGGAGGGATTTTACACTGAACTACTGTTTGAACACCTTTAAAACACACTTTTCCTTCCCTCATTGCCTAGACATATACTTTATAAAATATGCAACGCACATTCCTGCTAGCTATGACACACATCTTCAGGACTAGTGGACCTGATGATGAAAGACACTTGGCTCCCACAGACTGGAGAAAAGCTCTCAGCTGTAACTCCAGATAGGTGAGCCATTCCCACTCATGCCTGCTTCCCTTCTCTCTTTAAGAACAAACACTTGTAGCACTACCTGCCACGTTAGTGCCCACACCCAGGTTTCCCTGAGCATCCGAACATTTATACCACAACCCAGCCCTTCTACAGATGAGGTACCCCCAACCAATCAACATGCTGAGGACCCCATCCCATAGTGACAAAGGACTGCAGGCAGCAACGAGCCATGAAAATCCACATATTATCATGTACAGTCAGTGAGTATCAGTGCTACTTCAGGCAGTTGGCATCAGCAGTGCCTTCCTCATCAAGTGCCTCACAGTGAGTAAGCAGCTCTGGGGCAGATCTGTAATCTCTGCAGATGCTGTTTGCCTGTCTTCATCATGTCTACACAAATGAACATATGGCCTTCTAGCACAAGGCCAGCTTACACAGTCATTAATTAGATATAATTTCAGCCTGTTCGATGTATCTGATACAAAAATCTGTCCTCTGGCAGGAATACCCTTGTGGTATAGAAACTTTGTCTCTTTGTGAGTTGACTCATATGAGGAAAAGCAAAAATTTTGCCTGTGAGCAGGGAAAGATCTGTTTATTACAAATGCAGGTACAGCAGTGTAAACACACCTGAACTTGCCAGTGGGTTTCTTTTCACTCTCCCTAGTTCTCACTACAAGTAGAAGATGGGCACTCCCCTCTCTCCCTCCAGCACGTGATACACAAGATATTCTCCAAAAGCACCATCACAGCTCAGCAAGGCCTTGCAATGCCAGTAATTCAGTCCTGCTGCCAGGCTCAGAGAGCTGGTTATAAAACTCCTGGGAAAGTACATGGATGCAATCATCCTATATGTAGATATGCCTCACGGCTCTATGTGCATAGCAGACTTTGTGAATTGTTGCACTTCACTCATTTTTAAGTGAATAATCAAGAAAGAGGATTAATTAAGGCTGAAGACTCAGAAAAGTTGGTATGAAAAAATACATTTTTGGTAAAAGGTGGTAAATTTTTGTTCAGATCTTGCCACATTGCTTCATTTTCTCACACAGCACCACAAAGGGGCTGCTACTCAGAAGTAACCAGAGCACATGATGGCCCAAAGAAGAACTTGGAGCTGTGCTCTCTTCCTTCATCATGCACAGCACCATGCAGGAGTTTGCAATGCAGCACTGTTTGAAGAAAAGCATAACAAATTCAAGAAGTTTGTAAGAACTTGCCAATAACATACGAGGTGCAAACTGCGAGTTTATGAGGAGAGAGACCTGACCTACAGGCACAGCCTGGAGTTAGTGGGAGAGAGGACCTTCTGTGTGAAAGGTGAGGAATCTCCAGCAAAGCAGGCACTTCACAGAAAGAAGTGAGGATTTATCAACAATAACAGAAAAAGCATTTGAGGGATAGCATCCAATTAAATGATTCATCTTTGATGGTACTGAACTATTCCTGAATTACTACAAAAGAATTTTTAAATTTCTCTTAGTAGTTCTTGATTATACATCAGTTACAGAACAAAGTACCCAATAATAGTGGCCCTTCAAAATATGGTAATGGCTAGAGGTGCTTTTCTGTGGAAACAGATAGTCAGTAAGATCTTGCCTTTGGAAGCTAGCTGGTTCACTGGTTTCCCCTTATATGAAGGAACCCTGTAATGTTTGAACATGCCTATTTTTGGCTGAGCAAATAAACATACTTGAATGTGCATTGATCCCCACTTTCATGTGAACCTTGGTGGCTTTCTTGAATTTTTTTCCTGGAGATACAAGTCTCTCACAGAACTGAACAGTCACAAATTATATATAAATATGATTATTATAATAGAAAATTAACTAACTTCTCTGCTGCGTTTCGTTGCAGTGGATTATGCTTTAAGACTGACTTCCAGCAGATTCTCAGTACTAACTGGAAAGTTATATCTATGCTATATGAACAATGCTGTACTTATGTAATATATTCATCCTTCCTCAGTTCCTGACTTCCAATTAATTAGAATTAACTTAGCAGACACTATTTTAATGTGATTTTTCACTATCAGCTTGTGAAGTTGGGAATGTCTGATAGTTATCTCTGTTGACAAGCACTGCTATCTTCCTCATGCCTCTCTCCAGATGAGGCACCTTCAAGCAGAAGAAAGACAGTGCTCAGTGGTATCTGTACAATACAGGTTTCCACAAACTGCATCACTGTTTCTACAAACAGAAGAATTCCGGGTGTCGTGGTTTGGCCTTTATTGGCCAATGTGTAATATTGACACTGGATGAAACCAAGACTCGATGAAGTCTGTCCTTTTCAAGTTTGAGCCTGCTTTGCTCTTAATTAAAAAATTTTAAATTGGCAACCTAAAACCACAACACAAATTGATATTTCTGTCTAGTTTCAGACTGAAACCATGACACCAGGTTTGTTTGATGTCTTCACCATCTCTAGCCCTTTCTCATAAGAAAGTTGAGAAGAGTGATGATAAGAAGCTGGTAATGAAAGAATCACTGAACATAGTTAATATTCATGTGGAAGGCTCTAGAGAAAGATCTGGCACCCTGAGACCTTAGCCTGTCCTAATAGGCAGGAGACAAACCACTGCACCAGCCTGACACCTGGTGATACAGGTTATATCAGTGATACAGTGCTATATATAGGCCAGGGTGTCACAAGACAGGCAAAGGGACAAGACCAACTTGCATCAGGAGGTGACTTTATTGGAATTTAACTGGAGGTAGTATGTCCACATAAAGACCCACCAAGTTAGACTGAGTCTGGTACTCCTTACAAAACCCACAGGACACATGCTTAAATGGTACTGCAGAGTCACGAAGAAAGTGAAAAGGTTTGGAGTACAAGAAAGAGATTTCGGTTTCCCTCTCAACATTTCCATGGTCTACACTTTGCAGCTCAAACCATGTGAACCTGCCATGAGGGGAGTACAGCCCCCAGGCGGTTGGGTTTGAGAAAAGTGGACACCTAAATCAGCAGGAACTTAGCATCCATTTGGTTGTAAAGCACAACATTCACCTCTGACACTTGTGAAAGGGCAGTAGCCCCAAGCTGGCACAGTCTAAGCAAAGAGAAGAGAGGCTCGCTGGACAAAAGGAACATAAAAGCAGACACATTTCCCATCTCTAACCCTGCTGAGTCCAGAAGAAGCTACTCTCAAGCAATGATGTATACCAACTTCAAATAAGTCAGAACTGTCAGAAGAAAGTACTACATGATTTAGCAATCTACTTCTAGAAGTTATCTGAAGAGTGAAACGTAACTGAATGTAAAAGCCTCCAAGACCTGGTCTTACCCTCTCCACAGGGCACTGATCTGGATTTTTGTCCTGTCTTTTCTTTTGTTTCCGCTGGTGCCCAAACAAATGCTCTGCTAGAACAGATTATAATGTGCATCATCCCTTCCTGTGGTGAAAAGACTACGAAGCAAGCCCACATTTCCTTCCACTGCCAAAATCACTTAGACATTCTGGCAACACAGGACACATTCTTTATGTTATCTGGCAGCTAGTGTCTGACAGCTGTTCAGCAGCCTATCTGAAAAAAACCTGATGGCCTCACTCCAGTTCCTGACAGATTTATTCCAGATCACAAAGCTTCCAGATTATTATAGCCCACAAGACTTCATCCAGTGAGTCCTCCATCATCTCACCGTCTTCTACCTTTCCTACAAGGCTATGACATTTCTTCTGGAGAAAGACAGCTAATCTGGTGTCTTGAAAAAATTGGCCAGATGAGGAACCTACTAAATTTGTGGCATAGTTCTTTCATAGATGAATCATCAGCATAATAAAGAATATTTCTTATTAGCAGCATGCATTTTGTGTTCCAGCTTCCAGACACTGGAACTTGTTATGCCACTGCCTTATGAATCCAAACTCTGTCCGCTAGTAGAAATATTCCCCCATACAGGGGAGGATCTTGGATCATAGCAAAACCTCACTCCCTCACAGGTTTTCTACAATTACTGTTCTCCTTGCAACTCGTGTGAATCAAACCCTTTCACACAGTACTGAATCTTCATCATTCCTGTAACTGGGGATCAGCTGCATCCCTTCCTTGAGTGCTCTACACCAAGAGTTCACGTTCCATTATCCATCACAAACTGTATGGGCCTCAAACTGCAATTTATTCCTCTCCTGGATTGTGACCTACGTTTGGGTTCTAGATACAATCCCATTTTCAACTATATCAGTACTCTATCTTCATCACCTACAACTGGTCAAATCAATTACAAAACAGATTTCTCCTCTATCCATGCACCGCTTTTTCCACTTCAACATCTACTTGAAGCCCATTGGATTTTTATGAAGACGTTTTATGTCGTATATAATTTATTCAAAATAGCATTTCTTTACTGTTTAAATGGTGTCACCAAGATTTTCTTATGTATTTTTTTCCCTTATTGTCAGTCACCCTTAATTAGACTGGTTGGACTATGCAGCTTGGGTACTTCATGAACAGCTAACATTAAAGGAATTACTTTGCCACTTCTAAGAGTGGTGGGAGAGACAAAAAAAAAAATCCAGGGATTTCTTTTTGAGTCACAGCTAACAGCCACAAAGACTTTCATCTCAGCTCTGCAGTGTGACAGTTTTAAATAGCTTCTGCAACTTTATACAGCATAGAAGATACATCGCAACACTATTTGTCTGAGTTTTCAGTAAAAAAAATATTCTTCAGATCTATCTGAAAATGAAACACTTTGTCTTTCATGAACACTGTGTAGTGCTGCGGTCTCTACTCCTCCTTGTCACCAACCACCTTAGAAAATAGGCATTAAGGACACCAATATGAAGAATGCAACCAGGAATTAAATTGTTTTACCCATCTCCTTCCAGCCTAGACCACACACTTCATTGATACAGAATTTCTTTGATGCTTATAGCTCAGAATTTCTAAAGAACTGCAACAGGATAACACTGACACATCCATGTTAAAAACTAAGATGACCTGAATTAGTGAATTAGTTCTGAATAGCAAGAAAGGAAACAAAGAACAGAGAATACATTATTTTCTGGAAACCATAATGACTTTCTGCTGAAATATTTAAACTTAGTTATTGCCAAGGAATTTTCCCTTTTTGATCTATTGGATTAGGAAGTAATACATAATACATGCCTTTTTAATCATCTTGAATCTCTCCAGCAACAGGCAATCAATAGCCTTTCCAACAACCACAGAGTAATCAAAAAGATTGCAGAGGATTAAAACTGAATATCCTTGATATTTTAAATGTTTAGCTTAAGTCATATGAAAATTTAACATTTAAACATGTTTTGAAGCACATACTTACTTGGAAAAAATCCTGGAGTTTTGCTGGGAGAAGATGTGTTAGAAAGCACTGCTATTTGTTTTTCCCAGCATACAGGGTCTAGTGGAACAAGACAGGATTCTTCTACATTGGTCCTGGCAAAGGGTCTATATTAGGGAAAGTAAAGCTATACAGTACTTTAAATTTACCATTTCCATTCACCAACACATTTTTATGCACATAATGAAAATGGAGGCTGAGCATACTTGTTCAGAGATAGTTACAACATGACAGTCCTCACAAAGTGGCCAAGGAGTACCAAACACACGCACCCCGTCGAACCATGGCTGCAGGGTAACATCCTGAACAGCAGCAGCCGGCTGCCCTGGACCCCTGACTCGAGCTGCTCACCAGCTATCTGCTGCTGGAGACTTCTCACTTCTACCAAGACCACCCCCTCCCCATTTCTCTGCAGTTGTCAGCAATCATGCAGAAGATACAACTGTATACTAGAACAGCAAATTCATCCAATACCACAGATATTGCACATACAAAGAAGATTAATATCGCAGAATAATTTAGGTTGTAGGGATTCCTGGTAGTTTCCAGTTCAATGCCCAGGCCAAAGCAGGGTCAGTTACAGCAGACTGCTTGTGGCTTTGTTCAGTTCTGCATTGAGTATCTCTAAGATGTTCTCAGCCTTCCTGGACAACGTCTTCCAATGCTTAACCACTCTCACAGGGAAAAAAAAATATTTCCTTGGATATCACTGGCAATTCTTGTGCTCTGGCTTGAGGACATGTTTTTTCATCCTAATATTATATATCTCCAAGATGAACCTGGTGTCTCCTTCAAACTCTTCCAATCAGGGCATGAAAGATTATCCACAAAACAAACAAACAAATAAAAAACCCAACAACAAACTTGTTTTCTTTCCCCTATTTAAACCATTTCAGCCAAATCTGAAACTGATACACTCTTTAAAACATTTTGCAATCATACATTTTTTATAGAGGAGTGGAAAACACTTTGGGAAAAAAGCACTTTAAGAAGATGTACAGAAAGAGCCTATTGAAGATCTTATTCTGCATATTCACCAATTTCAAAAGAAAACTGACTACTCTGTATTAAAAAGAAGAGAAAGGAAAATTTTCCTTTGTTAGTGCCAAAATCTTCAAGTCTTTAAAAAAAAAAAAATCAAGGAAATCACATCCTGTAGTTCTAAAAGCTGCTGCAAGAATCAACACAGTATTCTTTTTCTCCCAGGAAGAAGAAAGTTAGTTTCCCATCAGGCGATCACGACTGAAACAATTCATCCGCATTGTGATTAAATGAAACTTTTAAAATGTACTCAAAAGCTACATTCTTTGCTGTAAGGAAGAATGACCTCCCTCATAATGAACTCTGAGACTAGCAGCCAGTTTACAGAGGTTTTATAATGGCCAGTTTTGGCTTCAGAGTAACTGGTAGCTTCATTCTGCATGTTGCATAGCAGATTTGGGGGCCTGCTGAGAGGCACTGAAGGACTCAAAAGTCTGCACTGAAGCTGGAAGATGTTATTTTTATATTAAATATACTATAAACCTGAAATTTAGTTTTTGTTTTAATTTCATATTTTGATAAGCTCTAGAATTGGATTACTTAAGGCAATTACAATGCAATGTTTTAAATAAGTGAGAAGATGTTTTAAATGAATGAGAAGAATGTAGCTCTTGATGAAGAATGAAGCTCTTGATGTACTAAAGAATATGAGTTGGATCACGGGATGGGCAACACTCCCGAATGTAGTTTGCCTACTAAGATTCTAATCCATGTAAGAGCCAAAAGACATCCTATCTGCACCAGAAAAACATAACTTATGAAGGAATGCTGAGGAAAAGCTAGGGTGATGAACTACAGGACCAGAGGGTTGGACAGATCAGCTGCAGAACATACCTGCCATGAGAGATGCACCCCACCACTGCACATCCCACAATTAAATGTTAAGAACGGCCTTTCCTATAGATGGATGCACAGTTGGCAAAGTTGAGATAGTAGTTTGCTAGTGAAAAATGTCTCTGAACCACACCTTTTGGGATCAACACCAAACTAATGATCCTATTCCAGAAACCTCCTTTTATCTTAATCATCAAGAAGGCATTCCATTAGTCAAATGACCATTAAACAAACAAAAAAAGAGTTTTGTTTGTATTGTAACACCCAGTGTTTAATTTTGCAGGACTCCTGACTAGAACAATCTAATTAACCTAATTAAAGAGTGAGTCACGTGGGAGTGGGGATGGCTGGAAGTATTCATGGTGACCTGTACAGTTTCCATACATTTTTCTCCAGCACCCACATATTATTGTCAGAGGGGCAGTGGTAGCACAGGACATGCACAAATTAGATTCTCTCTAGCTTGTGTCATTATTAACCACAAGCCAAGTCAGAAGGAAAGAGATGTAAGAACAAGCTGTACAAATTCGTTTCATCAGAAATGAAGGGCGAACACCACAATTTCACTGCAGTCCCCATGAAACCAAACCTGCTTTGATGAGTCTGACTTGATGCGCCTCTTTCTTGCCTGCACTTTCTCTACAGGCATATCCAGCAACAGGGACTGCCACTGCCCTTCAGGCATGACAGTCTTCCCTCCCCTGGCCTGTATCTGCATCTGTGTTATTACTCTTCATAGCACAGCAACGGAGATAAGGAAAACATTTGCCATTTTCTTTCCTCTGTAATTTAAATCTACTTTCTGGCTGCAGAAGCAAGTGCATGTTAAACACTTAAGCACCATAAAAGACCTAAGATGAACATAAAAGAACATGATGAACTCGAGGGAAGAATGTGATTCTGTACTAGCATGAAGTACAGTATGCAGTTACAATGACTACAAATATTTTATGTAGAAGATTTATTGGCAAACCTCCACAGGGCCTGTAATCCCTAGCACAATTTCCTGTGCTCTTATTAGAGGAAGATAACCTTTTGGCAATTGTTTGTGTAAGATGACAGTAATTGCTCATGATAAAGAGCCTAATTAGTGGAAGATAAAGTATTACATTAAAGGGAGTGACAGCAAAATATATTCTGTGTAATTCTCATTTTTTTTATAGTTGAGAAAACTAAAAAAGTCTTATAATTAAGAAGAGCACAGGAAAATATTTAACAAAACAGAGGATGGGGATTTCAAAAACACTTTCCAGACAGCTGCAGATAGCTGGACAGCACATTTGACTTTCCCTTGGGTTGTTCGTGGGTTTCTTATTGGGAATGGAAATAACTGTGATATACACAGACTTCTAATGAAATGCTGCAATGGAGTCCTTTGTTACCGTGTGACTGGGACACTGCATGACCACGTGCTTTGCTTTACTCAGAAAAGAAGTCTGAGGAATTTTAATCAAACACAATCACAGCACAAAATACAGCTTGACTAAAAGTAATCTATGACATCTTGTCTTAGACAAACGTCCTCCTAAAAATTTAGCAGTTTCTAGCCTTGGTCAAAAGAAACCCCAAGTCCTAAAACATGTGATAAACTTAGAGACACAGAAATATGAGGATTATGAAGGATGAAGGCAAGGATAGGCAACAATAGCTCCATGCCTGTAGGTGCTCCGAGTTGCCACAGCAACAGAGATAGGCTGGAGGAGGCAGGAAGCAGCAAGGATATCTAGGACTGCATTGCACCCCCCCATCCTGCAGTTCATACACACCACAAAGTGTTGGCAGCTCCAAGACATCTAAATTGCAGAAGGAAGACCACCAGGAAATATGCAGACAGACCCCAAAATATCCACCCAATATTAAGTGGACTTTGCACTGGCTTGAGTTCTGCAAGTACCAGCTCCTGGACTGGTTTCTACCCACCAAAAGTAAAATGCAGGCTTAAGAAACAGGGCACTGAACAGCACACCTCAGCCAGCAGTTAAATGCTGATCCCAGCTCTGCCTCAGGTCGAGCTTTTCCTACCAAACCATACCAGTCTGCACACAGGTACTGTCAGGAGCACACTCACTCTGGAGGAGGAGAAGCTGTACCAGAGCGACATCCCAAACTCTCCTTCAACAACAAAGCCCAAAATGGATGCTTTAAACATAGCATTGGTATACCAGGCAGCCAGGGACAGAACACAAAGTCACAGCTTGCCACGTTCTGGCCTGCCCCTTAATTACATGTCAACAGCACACATTAACCAAACACTTAGAGCTCAGTTCCTTTTCAGCTACTCGAAACTGCTGCTCCAGGGTAGAAAAACAGAGTCAAGCCAATCCGTGTTTGGAAGCAGAAGACTTAGGTTTAAACAAAAACATGCAACTACATTGTTCTTTTGGCTGTGGGGAAAACTTTAGGAAGAAGAACTCTCTCCAAAGCAAGTAGGAAAGTGAGGAACAGCAAAAGGCGAACTCATCCCAGGATAGGAGATGACGTGTAGGAGCTCCCCACAGGTGATGACTACCTGCATGGCTGGCAAAGAGAGTGCAACTGAGAAACATGGGAAAGCAACAAACTTCAGGAACTGAAGTCATAACTATGCAGCTGAGCTCTGTTTTGCATGATTTAGATCATGAATTGGCAAGGTGCAAAAGCACAAGAACAGAACTTGGACACTTAGGTCAGCCATGTGCATACACTTCAGCAGCGTAGTTTATGCAACACATAATCACAAACAGAAATACCACCACATTCACTGCAACACTTGTCTGGTTGACCAGAAAAATCCACCTGGGTATGCCCAGGGGTAGAAGATGCAGACAAAGGTCCCTTCCTGGGCTGCACTAAGAAGAGGCCCACCTGCTGCCCTGAAGTGCCCATCACCCCATGCCTAAGCAGGAGGGTGCAGCTGCCCCAGCTCTGCCACCGCAGCCCCCGCGGGCGCCAGGAGCTCGGACGAGCAGCTGAGCAGAGCGTAACAAACATCCGGGTGCGGGGACGTGGCCCGTGTGCTGGGTCCACATCTGCCTCTGCCCAGAGGGAATAAGCATTTCATGGAAGCATTGTCTCCAGATGTAAAAGTTTGGCTTTAGTTTCTAAAGCCAAAGAGAACCCGGAAATGTATCTCTCAGCTTGGCCTGGCCTCAGAGACACTCATGGCAAACCTGGGCTCGTGCCAGCAGCAGTTTGAATGTGGAGCTTTTTTCCTTCTTTACATAGCAACAGGCTTGAAGTTTACCTTCGTGACCCTAAGCAGGCACAGACACAAAAAAAGGAACAAGGAAACCAACCTAGTTAAAGAAGGGTGGTCGAAAGAACTGGAATCCCATCCCTCCTGTATGGAGCCACCAGGTCTCTGAGAAAACAAACTGGTAATCTAAGGCAATATGCAAGCCTTGAGACAACACTTGTATTGAGCACACACACAGAAATAATGCTGTCGAAGGGCCAAACACAAGCCCTGCTGAAGTCCACGTAAGTCCTGTAAGGCTACTAAAAGGTGAAAAACTTCAAGCTCTAGCAAGATTTTGATCTACAACAAACAAAATAAATCCTGCTCATCTCTGTGTCAGTAAGGGCAGCCAGTCATATAAAGCACAATATCGTGTATATGGACAGCTAATTTTCATTCAGCTGCTTTCCTCCAACGAAATACATTTTTTGTTCATTGGAAACCATCCAGAAAACAAGTCATAGATGAGCACTGTTACTATAAATCACAAGAACAAGTTACTTCTGAAATACAGTATAAACATTTCAAGGCTGGTTATAGAACACATGTATGTACATGTACACTATATAGAGAAATCATAACCAGAAGTGGTAAATAATACCTATGGACCACTCAGCTGTACTGAGCACTTTCCAATCCCCCGGTTTTCTACTCTTCCAGCCAAGAATCTGTTCAGAGCAATTCACTGACAGGGATCCCAGCTGAAAAAAGCTCTCTCCTCTTTGTAGAGCATCCTTAAGCACTACCCTCAAATCACACTCTCCTAAAAGGCTTTGCCAGCTCAGAGGCAAACCAGGCAGCACAGGACAGCGACATCCTCAGTCTGCATATGACATCAGCTGGGTAACATACGGCCCCAGTGTGGAAAGCCAGTAGTGCAGAAGTTATTTGCACCATCTCCTGTGCACCTGAAGAATTTGCAAGTTGGGCTCCTGTGAATGCACCTGCACTGGCAGGAACTTTGAAACAAAGCTACAGGAGGTTGCAGAGTTGGTTTCACAAGCCCCGCTTGCCTGATTGGAAACACAAGGATATCTTTCTTAGCAACTGACATCTCAAGAGACTTGCTGCTTTCTGAAGTACAAAGCATGTGTGCAGGGAAATTTGAGGTGTCTGATATGACCTTCATGTCTTTCATAATCATGCCAGGGAAAAAATGCATCAGTCCGTGGCACATCAGGTGTCCTTTTTCAGATTGAGATGTCTGTTTTGCTTTCTTTTAACAACTGAAAATCATCACCTTTCCAAGCAATTGGAAAAAAACCAAATTCTTCAGTGTCCTTTTCTCTTTTGAGTCTCTACAGTGGTAAAGCAACGGCAGGTATGTCATGGAAGTATTAAATCCTTTGCTATCCCTAACCCAAATCAGTTGACTGAGCTCAGCTCTCCTCCTCAGAAACTTTAAACCAGCATTTTAAATTAACATGAATCATCATAATTTATAATGTGCTACTTGTCACAAGCGCTACCACATTTCTTTTTGAAACACTGCCCTGTAAACTGCAAGTGGTTGAATGAAGTATTTTACATGCATAACTCCCCGTCTCAGATTAACACTTAATGGCCATACTTCTCCACTGTTCATGTGCTGTGTGTGAGGGAATGTCTGTCATAACATGGTCCACATTTCAGGCAAAGCATAAATAAAATGGCTGTAAATTTAAATGATGTTCTAACTGTGCCATTTAAGAAGGGTTGTTTATGACTCTTCACTGAAGAAATAGGCCACGGTTTTAAATACTGGAAAAAACAGAGAGATCCGCTTAAGAAACATATTTGCCTTATTTTAAGGTCAGCATTTAAATATCTGCATCTGGTAAACATTTTATTTCCACAGTAGAGCATAGAAAATACTAAAGACAGATCCAGTTGCTCTTTTAATTCACTTCAGGGCTTTAAAATATGGCCCTATTTTGACACAACAGTATGTAGTCACGTTTGTTAAGAAAATCATTAGCAATGCTAAGGGAGTATTTCTATAGCTCTAAAGTAATTGAAGTTCTTCAAAGCAGGTAGAACACATAATACACGGAGCTGTTTATCCTTACATAATACTATAGTAATCTATAATATTACATAAAATTATTATATTAATCTATAATATTTTTCAGTAGCTACCATACAGCTTAACCACTATTCACCCTTAGTTTAGTCCCATAGAGGACAAAACTCTTGCACTCCTTAATACCTGAGTCAGACTTTTTACTTATGTCACCATGATCTATTGCCTTGATCACTACAATATTCCACTCTTATGGAGATGACAGCGAGTACAGCTGCAGTCTTGCAAGTCCTTTGACTGACTCCAGCAGAGGCTGGGACTCCCACAGACAGTGGGTGAGTGGTACCTCCACCTCAGGTACTTCAGCATCACTCCAGAAGACCAAAGCACCCAGGAAGCAGATGAGTGGTGGCAGTGTGCACTAGCAGGGACTGAGAAGTTAGGCTGCTGGGAGACCGCTGAGTGTTATTCACACTTGCTCTTGTCCCTGCCGTTCCTTGCCAGGCCCCCGAAGCCGGCTGCTGCTGCACTAACCGCACAGCCCGAGCTGCCACCAGCACAGGGTGCTGGGTCGAGAGCTGCACCTGCTCAGAGGCAAACAGGGCTGTGGGAGGCCTTCGCACTCGAGTGAGGTCTGCACGCACACACCTGGGGGACCAAAACACCTTGGCATCCCCGTGCTGGACATCTGCTTGTTAAAACCCTAAGGAAGCCATGTCACTGATCAGCCATTTGTTCCTCAAGTTAGGAGAGGAGGAGGTGAGCTATCTTCACTTTCCTTACGTTAACTTAGCACTTTTATAATGCAGCAAGTCAATACAGGACACAGAACATTACCATGTGCAAATGTGGCTCACACTGTTGAGTAATACCGCTATTTTAAACCCTCTGCTGCTAAGCAACACTGACAGTATGGGTAGAACATTTTGGAAATACCGAATGCTTCAATTCTTCCCCCCCACACACGTGTAAAAAAGCTGCTCCCGCACTGCACATATATCCAGAAACTATTCAAAGATGGGGGCTTCAGTTTTTGTCAGGTTAACTCTCCTCAGCATTGCAGGGACCCTGGTTGTATTTGTGCAGAAGCAGTCCCTTAAGAGATAAACAAATGTGGCCTCTTGGTTTGTATTTAAGCACCCCAAAGGCACCATTCCTAGAAAGCCGAGCCATCAGTTTCTTGTACTGGATACTTGCAGCTAACAAGGAAATGGAAAAAAAATTACTAGTTCCCTTAATTCAAGAACAATGCTCAAGGCTGGGATCCTCTCCAAATACCATACTTACCTGAACTGTCTGAAACAGGGCAGGCTATGTCACTTCCTGAAGGAGCTAAAAGGGTATTCGTGACAAACACTACAACCCAAAGAGCAGCTGCTGACAGCTAACATGAAAAATTTCCAATGCTTGCAAAGCAACAAGGACAGAAGAGAGCATGGGGAAAGCACATTTAATGTCTTAAGAGGAAGACTTGGTGAAAGACTTCTGTGAAACTGCATTTACTACACTGAGGAGCACTTATTTCAAACCTTTCTATTTACTTACACTTAGTAAGAGAAGGGGTGAAACTGACCTTGGAAGTCTCTTCCCCAGGGGCTATCAGCATTTAGTCCCTTTAAACTGATCTCACTTTGTGGAAGAATTTTGCATTTTTCTGTACCAAGCAAGCATTGCAAAATGGCCCATTAATTGGGTTTCCTCTTGGATGGATTGTTTCTCAAGGCTTGACTGTGTTTTCTCAAGCAGAAGTGTACCTCTTGAGATATGACTGGTTGAGAAATGCTGCCCAATTCTGATAGAATATACTTCTAACTTTTCATAAGCTTACTCCTCTCATTGTTATTCTAATTTATTCCAGAGTATTTAATTTTGCCACAGACATTAACGAGGTTACAAATACTCGTGTCTCTTCAGCTATTAATTCTATGGCATTTTTCACTTCATTGTATATTTACCCTATTAACCTACATGGATGATTTCATAGCTAATCATTTCTACTAACACCCTTTTAGACACTTGTGACTTCAACCCTGAAGATGTAGGTGGTTGGAAAGACTTGCTTGTCTTCCTCCTCCCTTCCTGTGATCTAAAATTAAAATGATGTGACCAGGACAACATATCTCATATCCTATACTTCTTTGACAGACAGCACAGGTCTAGACCCAATTTCCACACAAAAAAGTGAATCACTGAAGAACAGCAAGGCAAAGCATCTCTTAAGTAAGCACATTACAGCCTCCTGGGGAGACAGCAAGTGAAGACAGACGTAGAATACACATTTGGGCATCAAATAGGTACCGTTTAGTAAGATGCTTTGGAAAAAAATAAATTGCTTCCCGTTTATAAAAATATAAAATCTTCCAGTTGACTGTATTTTACTGGAACAGACCCTATTTCAGTCAGATGAGAACCGCAGTAGTGCATAATTGTGCAGCAGCTGAAGGAGGCGGTCTTACTTACAGAAAAAGCATTTAGCATAGAGTCTCTTTGGACCATTCTCTGCTTATTCCCAAATAAGATCCAGCACTTTCTGCAATCAACAGGAGCTGGTAATGTTAATCCCATCATGTATGTCTCCTCTGATCTGCAAGACAACTGTCTCAATGATCAAACGATGTAGAAGAAAACATTGTTCAAGCACAGCGGCCTTCAACCTGCAGGATTTAAAAGCCCTCTGCAGCTATCGAAAGGCAACTCTTTTTTCTCATTTCATCACGACAAACTGCAAAACAAGAGACTACAGCATGACTAATGAATCCCTCAATTTCCATCTGCCAACACAAGTCAGTCAGTGTTTCACCTGCTCGCCTCCAACCCATCGCGCTCTGGAGAATCTGTTGAGCCCTGCACCTGATCTGCCTCAAAACAGGATGGCAGCACACACCACACAGCCAAATCCTCCTGGCAGGGCACTGGTCACTCTCCCTTGCTTAGACTGGTAGACAAAAGGGTATTTCTGATAGCTTTCTCTTCTCTTGTTCCATTGACAAGTTTCATTGGCTGTAAATCACAAAGACTGAAAAGAGTTCATCTTCATTTCCATGTCCAATATCAAGGTTTACCTTCAGGATGGCTAGGTATGAGACAGGCACAGAGCATTAGCTAGTATGTAATTTAATGATTTGCTTGTAATTTTTCTGTGTTCATTAGAAATCTTTTTACATTAAAACCCTCAATATAAAAAAAAAAAAAAAAGGGCAGCTTCTTTCTGAAGCATTTCCTGCCAAATTTAAGGATGAAAAATTGAGCAAATAATTTAGATATGCTTAAAACAATGTACCCTCAAGGTCCAAACTACTGAAAGGGGAACACAGAGTGGGAGCGAGGCAGCTCATTCTCCTCTGCCTATTTCAGTTGTCACTCAAGGACCTAATTTGTGAGCCCAGTAGGTCAAAATGATTCTCAGTTCCTCTGTTCCCTCTCCCTTTTCCTCAGTTTGTTAGCAGTGGGTCCCACCAAATCTGAAATCAAACACTGCTTCAGTTTTGCTGACAGGTAGAACCCAGAGCACAGATACTCAATAACAGCAGGATGAAAATCGACTGAATATACTAAGAAGGGGAATCCACAGCCATTTTGATGCATGTTTGCTCCGCTTGGTGAAATGCAAAAAATGCAACAGATCTGCCCACCCTGCAGCTCTGCTGTGTGAGGGCATTCTGGCTCTGCCGAGAAGCAGCCATATGCTGTCAGCTGTCCCAGTCAGCAGAGGTATTGCTGCATTATCACCTACAGTGCTCAATTAGGGAGAAGGCTCCTGCTGCACCAGGTGAAGAAAGCAGACTGCTGTCACCCTAGACTGAATCCTCTGCAATACAGATAAGTGGAGCTGAACAAAAAAACAAACAAACCAAAAATAAAAAACAAGAAACCCCCCCCAAAAAACAAACAAACAAAACAAAAACAAAACAAACACACAAAAAAAACCCCAAACCAAACATGTGAAGGAATATCCCTTGACTAAAAGGACAAAGCAATAGTGAAACCAGGGTATATCTTATCAATTTTATTGAAATCTGAGACTTCAGATGTTTGAGATAATGGCCTGACAAGGAAAGGCATATTTAGGTAAAGATCACCTTTCCAGACAGGAAGCTCTTTCCACATACACATGGCACCATTATGAAGAACCAGAAAATCTGTGCAAAAAAAAAAAGCACAATGAAAGTCAACAGAATTGTCTGAGTAGCAATCCAGCTCATGTCAGAATACCTTGTTTCACAAAATATTTTAAAATTAGAAGGGACCCACATGGATCGTCACAGTCCAGCTCTTAGCCCTGCACAAGACAGCTCCTGAATCCCCTGAAGAATCACACCATGAGATTGTGATGCCTGAGAGCATTGTCCAAGTGATTTGTGTGCTCTGTCAGGCTTGGTGCTGTGACCACTTCCTGGGGGAGCCCATCCAGTGCTCAGCCACTCTCTGAATGAAAAACATTTTTCTAATATCCAACCCAAACCTCCCCTGACACAGCTTTGTGTCATTCCCTTGGGTCCTGTCACTGGTCACCAGAGAGAAGAGATTGGTGCCTGCCCCTCTGTTTCCCCTTGTGAGGAAGATAAAGGCTTCTCTGAATCTCCTCTTCTCCAGGCTGATCGGACCAAATGACCTTAGCAATCCCTCATACAGCTTTTCCTCCAGAAAAGAAACTTCATGGTACAGACTCTTCACTATGCATAAAAAAGGTTCACATGCATAAAAAACATGCATTGTTCACATACATAAAAAAGGAGAAATAATTTAATAGACTTTAGTGCTTTTGGGAACATACTTAGTAACAATCCAGCAGCAAGTTAGCTAAGAGCAGGCAAAAGTTGGCATTGTACCACCACAAATTCCGTTAGTGCATGCACAGGATACCACAACTAGGAAAGAGATTGTTTTTTCCATTCATCACTTCTTGTTCACAATGATGCAGAGAACTCGTTGGTGAGAAAATGGTGCTAATATGCCAAGGTTGTGGATTTGATCCCTGTTGGGCTATTCACTTAAGAGCTGTACTTGATGATGCTTGTGGGTCTCTTACAACTCAGAATATTCTGTGATTCTGTGAAATAAGTAGTGGCTGCCCAATGCTGGCATAGAAAAAGTCAATGGGAACACACTAGTCATACTGTCATGAAGGTACAAAGGACAAGCGAAAGACAATGGCAGTCATTCATTTTCTAAAATGACGTGCTGCTGCAAGACTTTTGGGCAGTGCTTCCCTTAACAGAATGCAGCAAATATGATTGAATATCCATGCCCCGCCTCTTTCACTTGATTTTCCAAACAGAACAGACAACAAATGTTAGGCATCACCCATCCTCCAAAAACTCTTCCAAAAGAACCTGGTTATAAAGAACAATGCCTAGACTCTCAATTTCTGATGCATCACAACCAAATCACAGAAAAAGATTATATTCTTCCTATGAAACTGGGAACAATTTGTTTCCATAGCAGCAAAGACATTGATGAGCAACTTGGGCAAACAGCTTGAGAACTATTAGGAGCACAATGTGGATCAGATGATTTACATACAACATAAGTAGTGCAGAAGGTGACAAGAACAAGCAATAGCCTTTGAAGTGTGAGAATTATACAGCCAGTCATCAGATATAGACTTGTCTCTTTCCCTTTCATCCCTGCACAGAGTCAGGAGAAAACTGTCAGCGCAGATGGATAAACAGCACTGGAGGAGATAGGATGGCACCTCTGAGTCATAATGCTGTAATCCCAAAGCACCCTTGCAACAGCCAACATCTGCATGAAAACAGCAGCAATTTTAACAATTTTCAAAAGCAGGTGAAACCCTTGTTTAATCTGTGCTCTGCGACACTGTCGACTGTTACCTGAAACAGTCTGACAGACATTGGACTGAACTGCTTATAGAAGCTGCACATCAAAAAAACATCCCTTCAAAGCTTCTCTTCACCAGTGAAGCAAGTGTTATCCATCCTCAGCTTTGAGAGGACTGGCACTTAAGTTCAACATGACTTAACCCAAGTCATGGTTAATGACTTAAGATGTACCCAAATCAGGCTCCCAGTCATTCGCCCTTAGCACAGAACCTCATTCACATCCTCCCTCCCCCAGTTTGCTCATAAATGCCTGAAGTTATTAGAGGATCACACTTTTCTTGGCTCTTTAAAACCTTGAACTAGAATTTCGGTTCCAAAACTAACTGAATCAAACACATTGACTGTCAACCAGCTGCAACAGCTTCTGAAACAGGACATTTGCTAAAAAAAAACAGAATTCCCCGACACTTAAAGCACAAAAAGTTATGTATCAGCGGAACACTTCTACACTGTGATAGATTAAACTCCCTATAAAGTTTTTCTACATGAATTCACTTCATTTTGTTTATCATTAATGCTGAAAATTGCTAACAGGCACATTTTGAGAGCAACATAGCTAAAGCCATTATGACACTGCAACCTTGAAGGCACCTTGAAGACTGAGTAGCATTGCGGCTATGCCAGGGCTAATCCACTTAAGAAAATCAAGATGAAATTCCTCACTTGACATTTCTGAGAACAAGGTGACAAAGTTTTAACAAACCCGTCATTGAAGGTACTCTGTCTAAGGCAACTCAAAGTTTTCATGGAGATTATATCCAGCCTACAGTACAGACTGTATCCACACAGTCTGATGCAAACACCTAACTGAAAAAATTAGGTGCAGCAGCTTGGAGGACAAAATTAGTTTATTTTATGTAGAGCAACAAAACATTCTGCTGTCCCCTTCAGGTTTCTCAACCCCACAGTACACAGCAAGAAACCTTCCCTTTAACTAATGAGCACTGAGCCTGAGACAAGCTTTGAAAGAAGCTAGACCTGGTATCTTCCTCTTTGGGGAATTATCTTTTGCAACCATCAACTAGTCTTGAAATAATAGCATGGGAAAATAAACCCTGTGAGAGTCCATCCATCCCCTAGGAAATAAACATGTCCATATGTATACACAGAAAAAATATCTATAGCATGATGTTTGTGGGAACACGGGAAGAGGAATTTCATGTTGCTTAAAAACATAAGTAATGATGCCCAGCTGTGTCAGAGCAATAAACTGGTATTCTGACCCAGTGACAAAAGCAGCTGTTAGAAAGTGGATCAGGCCATTTTTTGCATCTTTACCCTTATACTCCCTGAGGGTTTAGAATTGGTATATTAAAGCTGTTAGTGGGTACTTGGAACATATATCACTGAAATTTTCCTTGAAATCCTGAATCCTTTCCTACCTGTAAATTACAGCCTTTCAAAATTAACCCTTACCATGACAGCTCTTACAGAGCTTGAACAGCCACACACAAGTCTCAGTGGCACAAAAAAGCCCCAAAACAAGATACAGGCAAGTATCTGCAATACATTCATATCTATAACGAATTTTTCTTTTGTTATCTCTGTCTTTCAAAGGGAGAAGAGTCCTTTAAGTTAATTCAACTCCTGTTTGCTCATTTGGAAGTGCTTGAGGTTGAATTCTATTAAAAATTACTGAAGCCAAGCCAACGTGCACTGGGGATCTTGGCAAGAGAATGCAGTTGTATCTCTTTTCCTTTCTAAATGGCATGAAGGCCCTTTCCAGGAAGGAATATTTCTACATTTCATTGCTCTGTTTCAACCCTCCATTTTTGTCCTTGCTCCTCCTGAGTTCACACTGTTGGGCCATGTTTCATCGCTTCCACAGCCTCACGGCACTGCAAGGGACCAAGAGGCCGCCACGAGGGTATCACACAGGACCAGAGCTCGGCCACCTGAGTGCTGTAGCTCTGAAGCAGCTGCCACCACCATGCTCACCACAACCAATTCTTCTTCTCTAGGACATACTCGTGTAAAGTAAGGCCATTGAGTTCCATGCACAGATTCCATATATTGAAGTGAAGTTCCCATCCTTGCGTTCCCTGGAGAAGGCTGCCCACACAGCATGCAAGCTGTTTAAAAGCTTATCCCTGTGCCAGCTTGGTTTGCTTGTCTAGCCAGGAAATGCTTCTGCCTCCCCCTGCTCAAAGGACATCAGTGTTATTCAAGTGCAGCAAGAGCAGCCATTATTCCAGTTGAAAGGAAAAAAAACGTCACCCTTTGAGGATACAAACTGCAGGAAAGCTCTGGGGTAAGAAGAAAAGACCCGGGAGAAAACTCCCAAGTGCCTAAAGGGTATAGTTACTCTTTGATCCACAGAAAAAGTTCTTGCTTAGGACTGGATCCTGTTTAAAGGGCTGCATAAGTAAGCTGAGACCGTTTTCAAGCTCAATATGGAAGCACTACAGTGTTATTTCAGTGCCAGCAGACCACAGTAAGCAAGCAGCATGTGACATTGACTTCACAGAAACCTCTTCTAATGGCAAATGTTAACTGAGTCTTGATGTACCTGGCAAGCCCCAGGAGGCAGGGTCTTACACATTTAAATCTCAAACACTTAAACATAAACTGATAAAGCAATGCCTATGTTAGCCTGACGTAGTAGCACCAGATCAAGGGTACCTCACACCCACTCTCCTTCAAAGCATGCCTAAATAGACTCAGGCTAAAAGCAAAGGACAGAAGCATCCAGAAGGAGTTTAAGGATCACTTGAACTTGTACAGGAAAGCTCCCTGGTTGTTCTTAGGCCAACAGTGCCCTTGTGGTCAAAATCGGTTGGATTAAACTGAAGCACCTCAGTCAAGGGGCCAGTCCCTCTTGGCAGCCAGCGCTGCCAGAGCACGGCAGCATGGCAGAGCTCCCTCCTGCCACCTCACACGGTTACATAGAGTGAGTCTCCTCAGCTACAAGGCTAAAGTTAGCTGGTAACATGGAAACCTGTTCTCACTACCCACATCCCCAGATGTCAGATTAATTTAAATACATTTAGCCATATTCAAAATCTGTGTTGCCAGGAAAACAAGTGCACTAATTTGTGCCTGTGAGAAATTCAACTGACAAATCCAGAAGCAACACAAAAGTGATAAACAGGTTAGATAGTGGAAATAATCATGCATTTAGCCTTAGCTGTAATTTGTCAATACAAGGCTTTTAGCAAGCAAAAAGCATTTGCACAGAGACCTAGAAAATGAAGCACTGCCAAAGAGATCAGCTGCTAGAAGCAACACTGCCATCTCATGATTTTACTTCTAGTCTCATGATATTCACTGCTTTTAACAGGGCTTCAGCTTTTCAACTGTTAAACATGAGCTTAAAATTGCTTAAAACAAAATATAAACCCTAATTTTCTAGCCTGGACTTTATTTCTGATAAAAAGTCCAAATATGTAACCTTTAACTATTGACCAAGAGGCAAAATTGATAAAGCACAATATTCAAAACCAAACCGTGTACTTTTGGGTCATGACTTTCCAACAGTCTGACTTTCTGCACCAGACTGCCATCCTCATGAGCTAAATAAGCAAAGCAGCTCAGTTCACAGACAGATTTGAGACGCTCTGACCCCGGGCTCTAACAGCTCGAGAGTCAACTTTTGGGCATCCAAGGGGTAAAAAACCAACCAACCAAAGATAGGAGCCTACACCTTCCTTGGACTACAACTGCCAGGAGGGACCAAAACATCCCAGTGCTTGGAAACTTTTCTAGTTCCTAGAAAAAAACTAAACACACCTGATGGACAAACCGCCCCCAGATCCCCTCTCCCCCACTGACAATTTACTGGCAAAAGGTTACAAACAGGTCCTAGTGTGATGTTCACAAGCATGTGAAGAGTCATTTAAACCTGAACCAAGAAGGCCTTTTGCAGCTCACAGCAATGCCTTGCTCTTCAGCTGAGAAGGATGGAGACACCTAGACACCAACTCCTCTCAGTCATGTTTCTTGCCCCAGCTCCAAGTTCTCCAACCGTGCTTCCTCTGGCGTGCAAACCCACTGACATGCTTTGTCTGGCCTAGCAGGAGCAGGGAAGAGCCCTGTTCAATCCAAAGCATCTTCTCACTGATACACACTCAAGGCCTCTCTTGATTTTATTTATTTCATCCACAACAGCTGGAAGGCTTCTAAGTAGCTTTAATGACCTGTGGGATCGAGTTATTCTGGAATGGCAGGAGCAGGTTAAGCCTGAGTTCAGATACTCCTGATCCAAAGCAAGGAAGGCTCACTGAGGAGCGCACAGGGCAGAGCACCCCGACTCCCCCAGCTGCCTGCCTCCAGCTGGCTTGCAGCTGCACCCAGCACCAAAGCTGGCAGGAGCTGCTTCGAGGCTCAAGACGAGTTTCTCCCAGGCCACATCTGCTCTTGGAGGCAACAAACCCGCGGTGGTCAGCAGAAGGACACTCAGCTTTGAGAGCTGCACCCTTGGGGGTAGGTCTTGATTCAAAGGGGCACAACAGCAGATGCACTAGAAGAGCTTTTCTCATCTTCCCTCTCTATAATGTCACTTAATAAAGAGAGATTTTCTGGACTATTATGTGTTCAAAGGAACAAACTAGAACAGCTGGGCTTGTGACTTTTTTCCCTTGCAGAGGAACACCAGTAGAGGCCACCACAAACCCAACTGAGCAGGCTTTCAGTCACACAGGCAGGTGTGAGGGTTCCCCCACACCAAGGGGAAAAGGGACTGGAGACAGGGTCAGGGTTTCAATGATGTCTTGACCAGTGTTTGAACAAGGCATCAAAGCAAGCTTCATCACTGGCAGTCTTCAGAATCTCTTCATGTATTATTCAGTTTTGTTTTAACTCCTCTCTTCAGTTTGAAGTTCATTATTATACTCAGAAGAGCACAAGTGAAAAAACAGTAAATAATATGACAGTATTTTCTGGGCATCATGTAAAGTGCTGTGGCACTCAGCAAACAGAAATCCCACTGAATCTTCACTAAGAGGCTGGGGTTAAGCTGTCATCCCTACATCCTCTTGCAGTTCACAATAAAGCCTCATCTACTGATGTTAAATCCCATTTCTGATAGGAGAAACTAATAGAGGCCATCTGTTTTTCCTCTGTTTTCTCCCCAGTTAAATCATCACCTCAAACTCCTATATACACAAAGCCCCCAATCCTTATACCCCCTGCCTCCTTAGAACAACTAGTGGCAGAACACAGAAAACATGCAAGAGGCCACATTTGTACCCCCAGACAAGATTCTTTCAGTTTAAGAGTTATAATTTGTCACTGGACTAACAAATGCATCTCAAGCCAAGACTTATTTCAGAGCTTATACACACCAACGTAAAGTCCACTCTGAATTGGATTAAGCTTTTGCTTAATCCAAAAGAAGCTTTCATTAAAAAGCCATTTTTATTTCCTGAGCAGGAAGATATTCAGGCAACAACATCTAGAACTTCTGTAGGCAGTCTTCACTGTCTACCTCACTAATATACTTTCTAAAAAAACCATAAAACCACAGATCCTTAAGCCAGGCTCCCTGGCACTGTTTCTGGATCTTGGATGGGGATGCTTACCTCGCTTTGCCCCTTGCACTCCATAAAAATGATAACAGCAGCTTCAAGCAAGGCCAGATTAAGATCCCCCACTCTGGTTCAAGCAGAAGCATTTCATTGCAGGTGCTGTGAAGACTAACCCAGGCATGAAGAGCTGCTCAGGTCTGGGCTGGGTGCACAGTCACAAACCCCCAGCTCTTGCAAAGTAAGCCCAGCTTTCCAATTCAGCTACAGGCAGTGCTTGGACTGGATAGGCAAGAATAAGCAAGCAGCTGTAAAAAACTACTGCTCCCAGCTGTTTCTAAGTCATTCTTCTCTGTCGAGTTATGTGTTATTGAGCATTATGGGTCACTAATTAAACATCATAGATTAAGGCCATGTCAATCAAGGTAAGAGTGATCAACAGGAATAAAGAGTACACATGCTTTTTCCCAACTGCTTATGCTACATGTTGGTTACTGAACACACCTGTGAGCTTACAGATATCTTCACTTTTTAGACTCTGATAGACCTCCTTCTGTCACTAGATTGATAGTCTGTAAAGAAAAGGAAGAAGCATGACAAAAGATTTTGATGTCTGAAGGGTTTATGCAAAGAGGATCAGAGTGTAACTCCTATTCACCCAGGACAGAAAGTACAGTTGGCTTAAAATTATGTTAAAAAGAAATTTAGATTTCCTTTAAATTTCAAATTCCTGGTTATTAGAAAATTGTGAGGAGGTGGTGATTGAGGGAAGAGGAATAAAAGAAAAAAAAAA
>WAAG01068998.1:51435-76042 GCA_013390105.1 Tichodroma muraria | reverse complement strand
ATTTTTGGCATCTCTGTCCTTAAAGTTGTCACAGAAAGCAGTAGAAAATATATAAAAAAGACCAGGATTTTCTGAGAATCTTTTATGGTTCATTAGTGACCAGATCTTTCCAGTATCTCCTATGACTTGTGCAATTCTTTCCACATTGGTATTGGCTGCACTCCACAAATNTTCTCTGTCGAGTTATGTGTTATTGAGCATTATGGGTCACTAATTAAACATCATAGATTAAGGCCATGTCAATCAAGGTAAGAGTGATCAACAGGAATAAAGAGTACACATGCTTTTTCCCAACTGCTTATGCTACATGTTGGTTACTGAACACACCTGTGAGCTTACAGATATCTTCACTTTTTAGACTCTGATAGACCTCCTTCTGTCACTAGATTGATAGTCTGTAAAGAAAAGGAAGAAGCATGACAAAAGATTTTGATGTCTGAAGGGTTTATGCAAAGAGGATCAGAGTGTAACTCCTATTCACCCAGGACAGAAAGTACAGTTGGCTTAAAATTATGTTAAAAAGAAATTTAGATTTCCTTTAAATTTCAAATTCCTGGTTATTAGAAAATTGTGAGGAGGTGGTGATTGAGGGAAGAGGAATAAAAGAAAAAAAAAAAGACAAATGCCCAGCTCAGGTGTAAGGAGCAGAGCAGGTCACCTAGAGGTGCCCACACTGTCAGTCCCTGGAGGTTTTCCAGAAGGAGTGACACAAATGTGTGCTGGAATTGCACAGAGACTGCAAGGAGCTGGGGGAGAACCAAGGGGATGATAGACATGAGTGTGTTTTCTCATGGTGACATGATTACAAGATTTAATTCACGTTTTTTTGTTTTACAAGTGCTTTCACCAACAGCCATGTATCTATTAGAGAGCTGGCAGGAGATTAGCACTTAAAAGCAATTCACTCACCAGAGGTGAATGGCAATCTTCGACATTTTCAAAGGTCTGAAGAGAGGAGGAGAAGCTCTTAGCCTCAACAATTCACCCCTGCCCCATCTCACGACTTGAACTACCACCTTGACAACACCTCCCACCTTTCAAAGCAAAGCAAAGACCCATTCCAAGGCATTTGACAGAGTTTTATGAAGAGTGACATTGCAATTTCCTTTTTGATCCAAAGAGTCAGAGGGAATAAAAGTTTTCTACACCAATTTCAGATACCCAGATACCTTTTACTGGATGGCGTATGACAGAAAAGGGTAATTCCTTTGACATTTTGTTGTTCAGCTGTAAAGAACTATATTTTGAAAGCATAAAAATTATTTCTCATCAGGTCAGTAAAATAAGGTCGACCATGCTGGGGTTTTTATTGACTCAGGAACAGTACAACTAAACTCTTTTTTTTTCCTGTTTTATGCCCATATATGCTAATCCTTTAAAATGAAATTTTTTTGAAGTTAATTTTCTTTGTTTAACTATGAAGTTAAAGAAATGGTACTGTAATGCTCTGGATAATGCATAACAGCTTTTGTCCACAGATTTTTGGCATCTCTGTCCTTAAAGTTGTCACAGAAAGCAGTAGAAAATATATAAAAAAGACCAGGATTTTCTGAGAATCTTTTATGGTTCATTAGTGACCAGATCTTTCCAGTATCTCCTATGACTTGTGCAATTCTTTCCACATTGGTATTGGCTGCACTCCACAAATGTAACTATTCAACATACATATTTGCTCTGTTTAGTTATCAGTTTCTTAAAAGCAATTTTTTCCATTCAGGAAAAGTCCAGTTATGAACTTGTAATACAATAACCTTAACCACATAACAGTGGCAAATTTCAATGACAGTTGCCTAAAACACAAGAGATATATTTTAGACACACCTTCACAAGAAGTTAAAACGCAGTCTCAGTGGTTCAAAACACTCAGTAGCAGCTCCTCTGAATGTCAGAAAACACTTCAATGAGTGTCTGTGGAAACACTTCAAAAATACACACATCTTTTAATCCAGTAACAAGGAATAATAATTTCAAATATTTTGTGTGTCTATGAAATCAGTTACACCACACAATTCATACACAGAAGTAGTTAAAGAGTTGGGCAATTCTATGGCGACACAGAGGATTGAGGTGCACCATGGCTCCCTGGTTTCTCCTCCTATTAGGTAGCTAATATGCCTAATTAGAGACTGGTGACAACTTTGATGGAGATCCTTTATATGATTGAGCAGGGAGGACAAGCTCCCAGCTACCAATCAGCACTGTAGTAGGCTTCCTGTTTATTTCTCTTTTCTTTTTCTGGTTAATTGAAACTCAAGTCACTGATTATTGCAAGTGGCAGAAAATTTTAAAAAAAATTACCTTAAACACAACAGTTTTTCCAAGCGGGGAAAATGCCTACCACTGGCTGCACTCCTTATTCTGGCTTCTTAAAATAGTGACCCCATCCTTGAGCAGAGGTGGTCACAGGTAAAGCAATTACTTTGACTCGCTAATATATAGAGAAATTATTAAAATTTCATCAACTCTTTAAAATAAGTGTTTGCTATTTCAAGGTAAAAATGGAAAATTGTCTTGTGTTGACTGATGCCATTTCCATCGTCCATCTGTGGTTGCCTAGTTTCAGCATTATGCAGTGATCATGTGAATGAATACTCATAAAATGTCCTGACTCGTTACACAATGCTTAAGCAACAAGCACTAAATCTTCCATTTATGAAGTATTTGAAGATATCAACAAAAAACAGTAACAGGCTTTAAGTCTGTATGATAAGGGGGGAGGAGACACCAAATGTGTATTAAATGAGAGCTGAAACTTGATCTCATCACAGAGTCTTCACCACACAGCAGGACATTGCAAAAAGTTATGTATGATAAGTTATATATGACTACAATGTCACATAAAGCTATTAAGATTTATAGGAACATATTCCCACTGATATTTAGCATCTATTTAGTATCTATTTAAAATTTGACTTGCATCACTTGCATTTTTTTCACCTAGAGGGTGGGGACAAATCACAGAATTAAGCTTCCCTGTGAAGTTTGGCAGCAGTTTGAAAGACCAGTTGTCTGACAGGACTTTCTCAAGTAACTGATAATAAACCTACAAAGTCTTTTTCATGACAGGGATTTCTCTCCTACAGCTGTGTGTCTTTACTTCCCTGGAGGGGATGCAGGAGAAATGGGGGAAGAAACAGGACCATACACAGCCCACAAAGGTGTGTTATGAACTGTGCAAATTAAGCCAGAGTTATCTGGAAAGGGCCTTGGGAGGTGAGTAAGTCCGATCTCTTGCTTAGAAAAGGGACCGTTTTGAAGTTAGACTAGGTTGCCAGGCCTTGACCAGTTGAGTTTTGAAAATATCCAAGATCAAAGTTTCCACAACCTGAGTGACTTCCAGCACTTAACCATTCTCACTACAGTTTTTTCTCCTTACATCCAACTAAAAAAATTATTTTATTGCAACAAATGGCAACTGTCCCCATCCTTATGGTGTGCACATATAAGAAATATTTATCTCCATTTTCTCATACATGTCCATTATGATTTGGGGATTAGACCAGCCCCTCAACCCCAGCCTTCCTCCTTCCCTCCGACTCCTTTCTTATACACTCCAGTCCCCTAAATATTTCACTGGATTTCTGCTGGATTTCTCTCTCTGATCTCTCAATAAAGCAGTTACAAAGAAGTGACAGATCAAGGAGCAAAAGTCATTATTAATCTGCTTTGAACATTTTAGTGGTTTTCACACTGACAGAACACAGGAGCACCAGTGAATCCTTCTCTGTACAAGCAGTGATCATAACAAAGTACCCCTAAAAGGCGTGCTCTTCTTTTCCTGCAACAGTGAGGTTTGTCACTTGACAGTCTCACTGACCTCTCGCTAAGAGCCACCACACTTGTCAAGTCTTCTACCATAACAGAAAAAAAAATAAATCTAATTGCACTATAAAAACAACTAAGAGCCTTCAATAAAGCATTTGGATAAAAACCAAACTTGCTGGACATGAAGAGTTGATTTCTTTTTATTATGAGCTGTAACAGACACCTAGCAAGTTCAACAGGAATTCACATAAAATATTCCAGCAAATCTAACATATGCATTTCATGGTAAGACAGAAGGATTACAATACTAGATAAATACTCTGACCATGTAAAAGAAATTTTTTATACTTACATGCATGTATATGTGTGCCAGTGCACATACGTGCACTAAGCATTTTCAAAGGCTTAGAAGAGGGAAAACCCACAGACTGTGTTCTGACTGATTTCACAGGAGTAGTAATAAACACAATTTAACTGTGCAAGCCCCAACTCAGATCCATAAAACCACCTGAGAAACAGCATCAGCATTCTGCCTCCCTCCCAAAAAACAAAACATGACCTTCCACGTTGGTGTAGAATTCTTTCAGTTCAAAAAAAAGACAGAAAGGAATTTAAATTTCTCCAGAAGTGCTTCTTTTCACATGAACCACCTCCCTATCAGGAGTCTGCAAAAAGCACGAGGCTTCAAATTGACCTACACCAAATCAAAATCATGTAATAGTCATTTATAGTTTAACAGTAAAATGCTTTTGAGTGATTTACTTAGTAAGTGCATTTTAATGATTTTAAGTTAGCAGTGTGCTAACTTAGCTAAATTAAGTTGGCAAAGAGAACACACAAGAGCATATAATGCTAAAGATATCATAATCAATGCATTTATGCTGTTTTGAGGCAGAGGGAAAATGCCTTTACAATAGAAATAACTTTCACACGAGTAGAAAGGTTGTCAAGAGATTACAGAGCACTGTAATATGTGTCCAGAGAGGAATTCAAATATGCAGCTTCCACCATCTACTGCCTGATCAGCTTGGCTCATGAGGGTACAAAGCAAACATCTCTGCTTCCACTTCATGGGTTTCCACTTCAACTATTCCATCTTCCCAATGACACAACCAATAAACAGGTGGCTTCCTCTTTGCTGGAACTGGATGAGGTATTTTTCAAAGTCATTTTACAAAGCAGAATAAAATTGAGTGGGTTTTAAGATAAGACTACAGATAATTGCAGCAAGATCTTCTCTGCATCCCAAGCTAAAAGGAGCAATAATGTACAATAATCCAGGTCAGGTGACAAACAGCAAGTTATCATTACCCACGTTTACCCATGGTTTTTCTGTCTAACACTTAGCACCTGTTTTGACTGGCCCTGGAAACATCACTTTCTTGAGCATACTATCCCCAGAACTGCTAAAGCAGCAAAGTGGTAACAGCTTGCACCAGCTGGTTCTAGCAACAATGCAGATAGAAACTGCTGGGGGGAGGTGGGACAAAAAGCATTCTCAGCCGGTCAACTGAGAACTGAAGAAGGAAACAAAGTCCAACAACTCACTGTAAGACACTGTACCTTAAAAAAGACAAAATGTTTACAGCTCCACAGCACAGGTAACTGTAAGAGGTAACTTCACAGGTAACTTCAAGTTCTTTGCTCAAATTTAATGAATAAATGATACTTCTCTCTTATAATGATTCATAACCAAAGTAATATGGATTGATCGTCATTAATGAAAACCAAAGATGACTGATCCTTTTAGAAACTGCAAAAGATAAAACAGGTACAGCCTTAACATCTTCATTCAGAGAAGATGCAAGAGGCAATGATGCTACCAGTGACAAGGTCAAAAGCTGAGCAGTGATAGAGATGCAATTGTGGCCAAAAGGCACCCTCCATTTCTCTTCCTTTCACTTATTACTCAGAAGGAAATACCAAGATCTAAGCCTGCAAGGGAAAAATAAATACTTTCAGTTTATTATTGTAAGTCTTGAAAATGGAACTCTGCTGAATCTGAGCATCGAGATCTATGCCAGATCAGTAATTATCTTTGCACATGCTCCCCTTTGAAAAATGGCCTTAGTAATCAAAACACATTCGAGTGAAATTCTATGAGAAAAAAAAATCTAATTTTGCTTTTCCTGAATCAATTTCTGGCTCTCCAAGCAGTGGAAGTCCCTTTTCCTAGCTTTGTTTTAAGAGTATTGAAACAGATTACAAAAATGTTCCTCAAGTGCAGGACAGAGAAGTTGCTGGTACTCATGGGCAAAAGTTCAATTTTTTAGTTTCTCTCAATTTCTATAGCTGAAAAAATGTATGCAATTTAAACTTCTACTTCAGTTTATTGCTTTAATTACACAATCTGTATCTTCAGCTTATGTAATAATTATTTACTTGGTAAGCAGATGCAAAGACTAACACACGAGTTGTTGGATGTCAGACTTTGGGCAAGTGGCAGAAGAAGGGGAAGAAACCTATCAGGATACAGAGCATTGCCATAAATCATTTTCACAAAGCAGTCACAAAGAAAGCAGTTATCTGAAACTGAGTCATTTAGTGCTGTGTCTGTCTGCTTTACAGCTGCAAATTAAACTCTAGCACAGAAAAGAATGTACTAAACCTGTTCCAAAATGACCAGATGTGCACACTCAAACACCATTCACACCACTGGTGAACAGCTGCAGCCAAGTTTTGACAAGGGCAACACTGCAGTTTAGTAGTGACAGACAATATCATGTGAATTATAACTAAGTGATATGCTTCAGCCAAAAACAAACAAAAAGGGATACTGCAGGGAACCTTTCAATAGCCAGGGAACACTAATACTAAATTCAACAGGCAAAATCAGCACTGACCTCTTAAAACAACACATGGAGACTGAACAGCTGCAGAGCAAAAAACCCTAACAACTACTATTTAGATAAAGAGATAAGTGCATTTCTGACACATCTCCCACTCATCCCCCTTGCCACTCCTCCTGTCCCACATTGTGGTGTAGCCTTGGAGCACACAAAATTACTTTCTTTTTAGCGCAACTAAACCCTGACATGCTCCAGAAGCACACAAAGCATCCCAACAGGTAATTTGACACGACCCTCCACCCTCCAGTAAAATGTTCAGCAAAGACACGGGGACCTTATGAACAGTGGTTTCGCTCTACAGAACCAATCCTAGTGAGCCACGGTACTGAGGACACAGAGGTAAATAAGGTGGCTGCATAGAGGTAAATAAGGTGCCACCTCTGGCTGCACCTACTGGTGCACACAGCCCTGCCCTGTGCAGACCTGGACCTCCTGCAGAAGAGCCACAGCTCCCACCACCCCAGAAAGGGACGAGGGTTTCCACTGCAGGGCTGCAACAAGCCATGGTATGTCTCCATTTTGACTAAAAACATCATAGAATTATAGAATGGTTTGGGTTGGGTTGGAAGGGACCTTAAAGATAAATTAGTTCCACTACTGTGGACAGGGACACCTTCCACTAGACAAGGCTGCTCAGAGGTCCAGCCTGGCCTTAAACACTTACAGGGATGGGGCATCCACAACTTCTCTGGGCAACCTGTTCCATTGCCTCACCACCCTCACAGTAGAGATTTTTTTCTAATATCTAATCTAAACCTACTCTCAGTTTGAAGCCAATCTCCCTTGCCCTGTTACTACATACGCTTGTAAAGTCTCCACCTTTCTTGCAGGCTCACTTCAGGTACTGGAAGGCCACAATTAGGTCACACCAAAGCCTCCTTGTTACCAGGCTGAACTAATCCAAATTCTGTCAGCCTTTCTTCACAGCACAGGTACTCCATCCCTCTGATCAACTTGGCGGCCCTCTACCTGAATAAACTCTCTAGAATCTCAGAAGCTGTGCTACAGCCTATTCAACACCGCCATTTCACCATCACTTGATTGTTTCACTTGATCATCAAGTCTGCTCTGCCAAACCAAAACACAGTTTAAAGGAAGAGCTGCAGAAACTAATTCAAATCAAAAAAAGTATCAGATCTAAATGCCAGAGTGAAATGAGTCATGGTAACTTGACTCCCTTGTGTCATAACTTTCACCTCCTGATTTTTTCACATGCACCATTTCCTTGGCACAGATACTACTCTGAACCCTGATCAGCTATTCAAGCACAGCTGGGGAGCTATGGTGGGTGGAGAGGGATGTGCCATAAAAGCAAATCAAAAACTAAATAAAATACTTTCTTTAGCTTTCCTCATAAGCAAAACTACCCCTGAAACTTTGAAAACCTATGCTGAGGTTTACACAGATTTATTACCTACATGATTATTGCGTGTAGCATATACTCAAGGAGCTTATGCTTTTGGTTAGGTTTCAAAGAAAGACAAATCAGATTAGCAGCAGTCACTAGCTAAGCACCCAGAATTAGAGACTACTGAAGTGACTTTTTGTTTTTAAACTTTCATTTTCCTGCTCATTTTATTTATTTGCTAGCCCAGTTGCTTAGAGAGAGCAATTCAGATTTGGAAAAAAAACCCAACCGTAGCCACCACCTTCACCCGTGGGGTCAGGAAGTGCCTCCCAGAGCTGGCCCTCACACCCCCTGCCAGAAGCAGTACGCTGCCAGGCTGCACCAGACAGCCCAAGCACAAGTGCTCTAACCTCACCAACCCTGCAGGATTCCTCAGGATGCTGCTGAAGGCAGCCAGGTGCCTGCCCTGGCGCCTACAGCCCACTCTCACTCAGGGAGAGAGACAAGTATGAGCTCCCCAGGCCTTCCACCTGCTCAGAAGGGCTCCCCACCTCTCCAGCTTCCCTCAGATGTGTACCTGCTCACAAAGACTTGTGCCAAAACACGTGTGGGTCGCTGGCAGCATGTGGGAGATCATATGCAGGTTTAAAATACAGCATACACATGGTTAAGAATGATCAGGTGCAACTATTTCTGCTCACTAGCTACACACGTGCTGGCACATTTGGTATACAGTTGTTTCAGTTAACTGATAAATACTAAAGGGGTTGGAGTGCATTAAAATGATGGGCTCTTCATTCAAACCAAGTATGACTTTAAACTGATTTATTATTTATCCTCCATATTTTAATAAATTAAAAAACTTAGATTATGCATCTTCTGGAAATAGACCTGCATATTGTATGCGTGACAAAACCACGTGCAAAGTTACCATGAAAGCTATCTACAGCTTAGCCAACATGTTTTAAGTGGCCACTGGAGATTCAACTGAAAAATAAACTTGCAAAGCAATAGCAGCAGATTTGCAGGGGGAACAGTCCCTGCTGAGGTCTCAGTGCCCATGAACTTTCTGAAGAGGAGGTGACTTCAAACCAACTCTAACCTGATCCCATGAACTGAGCAACCCTCAATGGTGGGAACTTCCCAAGTGCCCTCCTGGAGGGCAAATTTCAGGGCATTTTCATCCAAAAGGAAACCAGGTCATGGACTCCAGGACTGCTCTGAGATTTGAACCAAAGCACAGTGCACAAGGATAAATGAGATTTGCTCCACAGTCTCTTTCCTGGGTCAAAAATAAAATGCAAACGCAGAAAACACCCACCATCTGTTATGGCCATTTACTTGACTATGGATTTCCCTTTGCTCTCTACACTGAAAATATTTGAGCTTATACATTCCTCTGGTACAATTTTCACTGTGAAATAATTTTGCCTGCAGTTCAAAAGAATTACAGGAATTCCGTTCAGCTTCACAGCTCTCAGTTTTCAGCTTTGTCTGGTGGCTCCAGCTCCCATGAGTTTAGCCCAGCTGGGGAGCACAGAGGGCCACCTCCTCATTACCCCTCTCTCATTAAAGGGTTGGCTTATTTGCGCACTTGTTCACGATTCCTTCTTCTTTGGAGTGCAGTACTGGATGCAGCTACTGTAAGGCAGTTGATTTTAGGAACATATCCTCATTTAAATCTGAAATTTTCTCTGTAGGTAGGCTGAAATGACACATTGCATTAAATGTACCAGACAAACAGTTTTTCAGTTGAGTAAAAAATGGTACCTTAATGGTGATTTGCCATCAATCACACTGCTTGACCAAAGTAAAACAGGGTACCCCGGGGTCAGAAGGGGATCTTCACCTACCATTTTGCCAATAAGCTTACCAACAGTAGGATGGTACTTATCTTCATGGGTAACTGTCTTCCAGGTCATCAGATAAATACTTTCACTTTTCTCTTTCAAGAAAAATAATCCTTTGAGCTTGACACTTCCATTTATTTATCCTTCAGGAAAGTAAGGGAAAGAAAAGCAGCACAAACAGTATTTAATAAAATACTGTTTTAACATGTACCTCAAAGTCTGTCAAAACCTGACTTAGCTACTATGCTCAATAATAGCCTATATTCCTCAACACAACACATTTGATTGCATACTGAAAAAAAGAATCCCAGAACCACAGGATCAATTAAGTTGCAAAAGACCTCTCAGACCACAGAACATCACCTTGCCAACCAGACCATGGCACTGAGTGCCACGTCCAGTCTTTCCTTGAACACCTCCAGGGATGGTCATTCCACCACTCCCTCTGAGCAATCCATTCCAATGCCTAACAAATCTTTCCATGCAGAAATTCCTCCTGATGTCCAACTCGAACTTCCACTGGCACAGCCTAAGGCTATGACCTCTCATCCTGTCACAGGTTACCTGGGAGAAGAGGCCAACCCTCACCTGGCTACAGCCCCCTTTCAGGTGGTTGTAGAGAGCAGTAAGGTCTCCCCTGAGCCTCCTTTTCCCCAGGCTGAACACCCCCAGCCCCCTCAATCACTCCTCATATGACTCACCCTCTAGAGCCTTCATCAGCTTCAGTGCCTCCCCTGAAAGAACATGTGAGTGTCAAATTTTCACATGCTCATGCCTGGGTACAAAGTCCTGGTAAATGAGCATTCATTCTGATGAAGATTGAGCCTCTTTCTGTACAAAAAGTTGTGTTGAATCTACACTGTTCCTAAAGTTAAAAAAAATTAAAAATTATACATAGGTAATCAGATACTCAGGAGTGTGACTAACTTAAAAAGTATGTCCAGCTCTGCAGCTCTTTTGACAAATTTGACAGCTGTTCTGGCATACATCTTTTCTGCCCTTTTCATCCCTTCTTTTTTCCTCATTTTCACTCTAACAGATGCTTTTATTCTGTTTGGGGTTTTTTTTTTTGTTTCTCCTCCTCTCTTCAGTGGCAGCACTGGGGGGAGGGAGGGAGGGAGGAAGCGTAGGGTGCTAATGCACAAAGCAGTGCTTGTTAAAAACTGGACATATCCAGGCAATTCGCCAAATTTAATTCCAAAGACCCTGCTTGTGATTCGATGCTAAAGCGGAATATAGCATTGTTCTATCTGTCTGTAGGACACCGCGTCTTCTGTGGAAGAGGAGTTCAAAACAAAAGGACAAAAAACAGCTTGACACTCCCCCCAGCCTCCAAACACACACTTCATTCCAGAAAATACCATATTCATTGGCCTTCAGAGTTGTTAGAAATAAATCAAGCAGAAAAAAAAAGGGATTATCTCACAAACACGATGAGAAAACATTATTCAAGTTCACAGCAGACATGGTAAAAGCCAAAAAGAGTAAAATTCTGCTGCTTTTGTTAGATCTGCTATATTCAACTTTGGATTTGAACCTTTTTGAAGTGAAAACTGTTGATGAAGAAGAGATATCAGAATCTGGCCTGAAAATACCACGATGACCTGTGTCCTTGAGAAATGTAAAGCATTGACACAGCTTCTCAAATTCTTCTAAACCAGACTGTGAATTCCATATTAAATTAATGAGGAATCCTCACATAAGGCTAGAGAAGAGGCTGCTCAGGTGAGAAAGTGCTCATACATGTAAATCAGTGGCTCTAAAACCAGGATTGAGATTAGTTTATGAAATGAGGGAGAGAAAAAGACAAAGAGAAATTAGCCACACTTAAAATTGTAACGAGTAATAGTCACACACACTTTCCCTCTTACAATTTACCATGTAGCCCAATTTGTCCCAACAGATGTTAAACCATAACTCAGTTTAACAGTGGAAAGAAGTACTAAATTGTGAAATGGGCATAACATGAGTTTAAATTCCAGATGATTTATGCCACATTTCATTACTAGCATTACGTATCCAAAATAAAATGCATATACTGACATCTATGGTAGTAATAATATATTGAACTACATACAGAAGTTGTGCGAAGAGATAAATCAAGATTTAACTGACAGGGTCCCAAGCACAAATTTTAACTCACTTCCCGTTCAGACAATTTTTTTTTTGTCTTTATTAACCTCATGTGCAAGAAGTGCTTCTTTTCCCACGACTTTCCACTTTTCCATGTGCAGCCTTTCCCATCTCTAGCACAATCCCCCTGCTCACCACCCGCTCCCTTCTCCTCTTTAACACAGGTCACTCAGTCACCAGTGGGGCAGGGACCAGGGCCTCACAGCAGATGGACCTCTTCCCTGCTCCAGCTGCAGGCTCTCTCCCTTCCTTTGAGCACTGACAGAATACACTAACTTTACGCGCAGAGCACAAGGAAGAGCTCATCTTTAAAGATGGGTAAACAAAGAAGAAGGGACTGCATGTCTCAAGACCAGGAAGGAGTGTAAGAGCTTCTCCATTCAAAAGCAGCCAAGTATACGAACTCCAGGAAATGCAGCTATTCTTTTCAAAACCTAAACCCTGTCTGCCGTGTCTCCTCAGGCTCCTCGGCAGAGGCTGAGGTCCCTCTGTTGTCTGGATGACCATGGAACTCGGCCTTCCCATATAAACACAGAAAGCAGTAACAGCCTGGTTGGTAGCTGGAACATGCTTCATACTTATGAAGCTCCAGAGGTGGCAGAATCCCAGAGAGCTTCAAGTCAAAATTCTGAAGTGGCACTGGACTTTTCCAGGTTTTTTTCTTGCTTAGTTTTTGGAGGTTGTTTTGTCATTTTGTTTGTCTGTCTCCTCTAAAATGATAAAAAACCTAAAAGTCTTTCATATTTAGACAAGCACACACAGAAAGACGGAGAGGAATGTGCCATGAGAATGCTGAAAGGAAACTAAACTGCAGGAAAAATCTGCCATTGGTTTCTTAAAGGCAAGGCAATGCCTCTTCCTCAGCTACAGCTCATTTTGCCTTCCAGTCTTCTACTTTATGGTTGCAACAGAAGAAACCAAAGGAATGTGATTTATGAGCCGTTTCAGACATCACTCTTTGGAGAGTGCAAACACACCAACGAGCTGATAATGCTAAGGACAAGTATGAATCAAATCTGCAACTCTAAGTCACGTGTTTCCACAGAGAAACTTCTTCAGCACCACCTTCCACTTAGGCACTGAAGCATTTTGAAGACAATAATTGCCCATAAAGCACCTTGAATATGTAAACAAATGAATGAGAAGTGGGTTAAAAGAATTCAACTCACTTGCTCAAAGCCATAATCCCAAGAAACAGGTACAGCCATGACTGCAAATTCATGTAAATCACATGAGGCTGGCAGCTACAGCATATTGCCTTAATGAACAACTTAGCATTTTGCTAAGTCAATATGCTTGTTCTTATAAAAAAAAGCTCTTAGGAAGATTCTCAAGAACATTTTAATCAGACAGCACTTTCTGTAGTCAAAAACATAATGCTCTCTCATTAATGTTAATGTGCAAAACTGACATAAAAAGCAAGAGTGATTGAAGGGGCTTTACAGTAACCCTACAAATTATTCAATTTTGCCACGTAAGACTTATGTTCCTCAATGTTCAATACACATAAGATATGTTAATCCCTCTCACAGCCCTTTAGGACACCCTGCTCTTGACAATTTCAGCTATGAGGAAAACTTGCATGTCATCTTCTGAGTCTAGGAAAGTTAAACATTCCTATTTAGTGCCCCATTTAATGAAGGTTAGACATCACAACAAATGAACCACCTTGCAGCTCATGTGTTCCAAATTCTAACCAACCTGGCAATTAAGAAATCAAGCTTTTTGGAAAGCCAAGAGTTAAGAGAGTTGTTGCACACAAAGTGTTCATTTAGAGAGGCCATAAGTTCTGCATCCTCAAGCATTTTCTTAAATACACCATTTTGTAACAAGGCACTTATTTCCCAACCTGTCACACAAAATAACTTAGTCGTTCTTCAGTAAGTGTACTGGACTCTTAAACTAACTTGTGTAACTTTGATAAGATGGTGCACTCTAAAATATTATTTGCTGCTGCCACAGCACAGGTAGCTCACAGATTAGACAGCCCCTTCACACATGGCTGGGCCAAGGTTTTATGCAGAGGAAAGACCCAGCAGACTGGGCCATCACTGATAAACAAACCCATGAAACAGTCCCTGCTTTTAAATACTTAACACCCTAGGCTTCATTCTACAGGGGCACACTCACAGACCAAGTCTTCCCTCACATGTTTAATTGTTGTACGTATATAACTGTACAAGGTATTTGTACAGTTTGTAACTGTACAGGCAATTACTCAACAGCAGACACTGAGAATGCCACAGTTATAAAGGCACAAGGTGACATCTCTCAGCTATTTTTCTTTTATAACCATGTAGATGGCAGGTATGCAACAGAAGAATCCATTTCTGACCATTCAGACACTTAGAGAAAAGATACCATCCATACAACTGAAGGAAGTTGCTTACTGTTGTCTTCTCAAAGGATACATTTCTGGCAACACAAAGGTATCACAAAATTTTTGTTTTAAAGAAACTGAACAGTCACTACAAAGCAACACTGCTGCATTTATAGTACTACTTTATTTTAAAAAAGCACAGTTTCTGCCACCTAGCTGCTACATGTAGGTTTAAGTGTGGTTATACCTAAAGGAGTTTCAGCATTTCAGAAATGAAAGTTTATTCACAATATAATGCAGTTTTGAAACAGTGTATGTATTACAGCATTAATTGATACCATTAGATGCACATACAAGGAGAGCTATCTATAGAAGAATTATTACCCAGGAAGGCTGCAGTAAAAGTAATTGCCAGCACTTCATTACTGAAAAATTAACTCATATTTGGGGGTGTTTCTGCATTTTTACAAAAGACTGAAAAATGCAACTCAGAAAAGCCTGCTCTCCTGCAGTCCTTGCAATCAATACTTCCCAACACACAGGTGACTGTTAGAAGCCCAGTTTTTTATTAATGTATTTTGCAACCGTGAAACAGCATAAAATTTCAAATTATACTACAATTTTCACCACAGACCAATTTTTTTCTTATTATAATTGATTGCTAGATAGAAAACAGCGGTAAGAACAGAGTTGCAAAAACAAAGTGTTGCATAGGTCAGAAAAAAAAAAAGTTCCAAGTCAAAGTTTGTATGCATATTGCCTCATTACTAGCCTGAAACATCTGCTAGGGGCCAGTAAGTAACTATGCTTTCATAAATCATTTCTCTACATAAGCGTAATAATTTGTATCCAAAGTGCTTTGTACTTCATTTCCATGGTGGTGATCTTCAATCACATTTCCAAGATTGTGCTTATAGCACAAATCATGTTTGGTAGATTTCATTATAATCAGAAGTATAATCAGAAGTTATGGATTATCACATACCAATGCATATTTCTGTAATTACTTACCTAAAAAACGAAGCTAAGGAGGTCTTTCATTTGGTCTTTAATGCAATGTTTCAGCCAAATAAAAATTATTCCAAGTCATGTTTATGTTCCAAACCATTTTTTTATCCTGCTTTTAAGTCTAACAAAAGTATGACTTTTCCTGTCCATTAAAGCAAGCAAGTATTTGCAATAGTAATAAATCACTACTGCGAAGTCTCAAATCAGCTGAATTCTGCCTGCTGTGCACGGGTGTTTTCAGATATGTCTTCTAACACAAGTGTGCACACAGAGACCCTGAGTGAGCAGACTCGTGCATGTTCTGCTGCCAAGTACACCAGGCATTGCCTCTCAGGCTCACAAGGCTGCTTGTTGGTGCATCTGAGGAGACACACCTATCAGTGCATTTCTCAACTGGGACAAAATTTTCATACTAATCAGGATGTGATGCTAACAGATTGTACCCTGAAACGCAGTTCTCCTCTGAGAATCAGTTATTTAAATAAATGTGCATTTGGTTTTGTGTTCTAGCATATTTGGGTTTTTGTTTCTTTGGGTTTTATCAATATGCATTTTATACTTCCACTTGTGCCCATCTCCTCTCTGCAGCTTGCCATATAATGAGAAAAGGCTAACACTGAGCATTATGAGAAGACAACTAGTCCAGGCTTTCCAGAGAGGAGTTATCCACTTCAAAGCAATCTTCATTACCTTTAAAACTATTTGGCTTTGGAAGTTTCAGAGGATAGTCACCCACTGCCATAATATTTTGTAGAAAACCACCCCCTAAAAATTATTACTGCTTTTATTTTTAAGCTCTTCACCCAAAACAAGGCAAAAGCAAGTTAACTCTCCTGTTTCTTGCAACAATAAAGCAACAGCAGTCTACAGCTTCCTCCTGAAGGAAAGCACCGGGGCAGGCTGTGATCTCTCATCTCAGGTGACAGGTGATAGGACCCGAGGGAACAGCATGAAGTTGTGTCAGGGGAAGTTTAGACAGGATATTAGGAAAAGGATTTTACCCAAAGGGTGGTTGGGCACTGGAACAGGCTCCCCAGGGAAGTGGCCACAGCATCAAGCCTGAGAGAGTTCAAGAAGTGATTGGACAACACTCTCCCACGCATGGTGTGGCTCTTGGGGCTGTCTTGTGCGGGGCCAGGAGTTGGACTTCAGTCATCCTGGTGAGTCCCTTCAGAGTAGATCCTCATATTTCTTTCCATGGCAGAGTGAATTACTTCAGAACTTTAAAAAGGAAAATTACCAGGTTTTGCCCTTATCTTCCTTTGCAGTATCCAGTAAATCATGATTCTTAGCTTAAAATACAGCACAGACTCAGCCTGCTTTGGGTGATGAATTTAATAAACTCCCATTAATTGGAAAAAGTTCAGCTGAACTTAAAAACTTCAAATCAAAGATGCCTGCACTATATGTTCACCAAGGCTTTTTTACTGCAATGGACTTTTTAAAAGTTAAATTGGCCTCCATGGAGCCTTTTGTCATAAAAGGCCTGTACCACAGCAAATTGAAACTTATCAGGATAGCCCAATTAACACATAGTCTGTGGTAGAGAATATATAAACCATCTAGACAAGAGAGGCCAAAGCCTCTGTCATTTCTACCATCACATTAATTACATTTACTGGAGACTGAACAGGTGGCAGCAGAGAGATTTGACAAAACAATTCCTAAGTGTGAAGCAGCCTAACACCTAGGGAAGCTGAAAAGGGCGAAAAGAAATCCATGCAATTATTTCACAGCTCTGTAAATTAATTGCACTTTCAATTTTCATGACACTTTATTGGAATTTTGCAATTGTTGTAAAAATGCAGCGCAAAATCTGAAAGGAAAATCTCCTTTTCCTTCTAAATTGGGGTTTGAGGACCGTACACAGATTTTCATTGACAGCTGCGTGTCCCAGACTGCCAAAGCCATGGTGGGGAAAAGATGCTCCAACAGTAGCCATAGGCAGCTTCTCTTCCCTCACTGGGGTACCTCCCTAACTGGTTTAGTAAAGGACAGATGTTGCACATGACCCAACTGAACACCCTTTTTTTTCTTTGTTATGGCTTTGGGGAAGGAAGAGAATGTTGCACACAAAATGCAGTGTTGATTAAAAAGCACTAACATTTGGCTGAGCAAACCCCAGTATAGCCCCCTGGGCCTGTCTGACCCACTAACCACTGCTTCCTAACTGCTCTGTTATGGCAAAGTTTGTCTGAAAAATGCAGAGCTTGCAGAGCAAAAGAATATGACCCTCACATCAGTTTTGCAACACTTCCTTAATGACATACTATGAAAATCCCCATTCCCACACTCTCAAATTTATTGGTTTTAAACTACACATTTGTAACAAAAGTGTAACAACTGATGGAGCCTCTTTAGTGACTGAACAGGGAATGTACTGAAGTATCAGACAGACATATGACATCACTCAAATAAAATATAGACAATAAATATCAAGATCTTGTTTGACTAGGTGGAAGAGATGGGGGAAGAAACCCAGAGTTTTTCAGAATTTAAAATGTGCTGTCCCTGTAGTGTGCCACAGTACTTCTCCAGACAGCAAATAGGTACCACCTACCAAAAGAAGGTATCTCTGTTTTGTTTCCACAGTTTCTTTTCAGATATGCTTCCTTAAAACACAGGTCTTTCATAGGCTCTGGAGGCTCAGGGTTTGCCTAGGCTTTGTGCTTTCCTACAGTAATCCCTGTACAAAAGAGAAGAGCATAAAAAGCAGGAGCAGGTAAAGTGGAATACATTGAGTGTTTTTTTCCCAAAGCAATAGCAAAGGCACTGGAGTTACATAAGAAACATGCTGGCTACACTTGAACTGCCTCTTGCAATACCATCACCAAGTTTATCAAGAGCTGGTGCCCAGCTGGTGCCCACTTCTAAAGCATACATGAAACCCTTCATCTTTTATTATGAACTAGAATAAATAAATAAACAAATAAAAAGTAGATTTCCATTTTCATCACCATGGAAGAAGGAAAATTTGAAGTAAGTACCAGCCACTAAATGCTCAGAAAACAAACAGCAAACAAAAGCCTCGAAAAGAATAGCAGGTCTTGTGATTTTTTTTTTTTTTTCAGCATTCAAGGACTACAACAGACAATGGTTGGATAGAAGCAGGAACCAAGAGCAAAGATTTTTGCAGTGTAAAGAACTAGGCATCTGCAGCTCCATGAAGGACACTGATCCTTGCACAGAAAGCAAGGAGACAGCAAAGAGATGCTTTCTAGAGAACATGAGCGGGAGTTAATGGTATCTTGCAAAAATGTGATTCTTCAAAAAGGGAGAAGGGACTGCCATGTTTAGATAATATCATGCCTATTAATTTTATAGAAGTGCAGAAAATTATGTTTAGTGACCTCTCATTTCTCATATTTTCTAAAGATAAATCAGAACTTCAAAGGAAGAATCAGGGAAAATCAAAGCCAAAAACACAGCCTCTCTGTATAACTCGTACATTTTCCTTTCCAATTGTTCCCAAGCTGAGGGGATGTCCAATAAGAGCCTTCAAACTAAGGATCAATTTCATTTGGCTGCAGAGACAATTCTTTCACAGGAAAAAGAAAAAGACAGTGTAACACAATGTGCATGTCAAACATTTTTTTCCCAAAAAATATTTCAGTTTTTTGAGAGAAAGATCTTTCTAATACAAGTATCCTGCTTGTTTGGATCAAAAAAATAATCTTACTGGTTTTTGTTTTTCCTGCCAACATCAACCTTTTAAACACTGTAAAAACAAACAAATGGCGAAAAAAGAAGAATATTCACTCCATCACCAGAGTTCATAGTCATGGGAGGACCTTACCACACCACTGTATGTCACAGCAGAACAAGGCAGGAGCACCAGGGTATCCAGGCACCATATACCAGGGTATCCAGGTATATCAGAGAAGAATTTGGGAAAACACTTTAGCAGCTCCCAATGGCTCCCGTCTGAAAAATGTCTTGGAAAACAAGTAGCACAGCTGTCATATGAGAAACCTTGAAACTGGCACTCTGTAGTTGTGACCTGATGGAAAGACAACCCAATGCACAATGCTCCTTTTCAAAAAGGCTTTATTGCACTTTTTTATGAAAACTCCTGTTTACCTATTACCCAGCCAATATTACCTATAAACCAAGAGGGCTTGAAGACACATTAAAATGGTGTCATTTTAATTATTTTTTTTAAGAAAAAACAGGCACATCATCTAGCTCATGGGAACAAAAAAACACAAGCAAGGGACTTTGAGCCTTCAAACTGGTTCCAAGGTTTGAGATTAAAACTCTGTTGCACTCTTGCTTTTCTTGAATTTCCCACACACAGATATAAAAGGCAATGCCCTTAAAGCTAAGAGGACTCAGATTTAACGCAGTAAACTCCAAGCAGCCCAATTATATTAACTATTTTTGAGACCCATGAGAAGAACAGCATTCAGCTCAGTTATGCACAGTTATCTTTTCACTCCCCATTTTCTACTCCCATAGTGCTGGCTTTCTGGAGATGGGACTGCACAAGACCCTCTCAGCCACCGAGCTCTGCACCCTGACAGGGTCCCACCAAGGCTTGTGCTTTGTGTTAGCCAAGCCTTGGTGTCCTCCACAGAGTTGAGGAGTCTCATATAAGCAGATACTACCCCAGTTACTGAGCTGATGGAATGGCAGGAAATGAACAATGGGGAAGCAAAGGGAAAGATTTAGCAAAGCCAAATACTGCTAGAGTTAATAATCATGCCCTAATTCAAACCAGGCCCCTCTAAAGCAGGTCAGGTTAATTTTAATTACTACGCAGTTTTTTTTTCTTGGCATAAGCCAAAGAGGTTCACATCAGAACCACAGGAACCGCTTGGGAGGCAGGAAGCTGCTACACTTATCCTGTGAGTACCATGACCCGAATCAATTAGTATGCAGTGCTGCACATTTCCTTAAATCATCTCCAGTGCATACATTCCTGGTCTCACATCCAGGGTCACCATAGCTATGAGGGAAACAAAAGACGGTGGTGACGCTTGCTGGCAACTGCTGCCCTGCCTCTTCCACGGGTCTGCAGGGGGACACAGCTGCAGGGGCTAACACTTGGGAAGGCATGTCCTCGAGCAAACTCCTACCGTGCACATGCAGGTAAGCCCACACCCAGCTTCATGAAAAGCAACTAAAGAGTTGGCATTCCCAAGCAAAACTGGAAATGAAAAAGTCTGCATGCCAGCATGCAATTGAGTTAATGGCCAATTTAAGATTATGTGAGCAGAGGTTAAGTTTAGGTTACTACATGAACCCTGAGAGGAGAGAAGCTACACAGACCAGGCAGAACACTATGAGATTTCCACACTGCAACTTGTGCCATAGCACATACAGGGGCATTGTCACTACCCTCTGATTTGAAGCCACCTACTCCACAGGGCTTGATGTAACTGAAGAGTATGACAGCAGCACAAACTGCTAGTGTCCACAAACACAAGGAGGACCCTTTTATGCAATGCTACTGTTACATCTGAAGAGAGTATTTTCCTTTGTACTTCATTAATAAAACAAACAAACAAATAAAAGAACAAACAAAAAGACACCAGGAGAAAAAAGAAAGCTTGTCTTCTTTCACACTAAGCCCAGAAAACCCATATGAGCGCCCTCCTCAGAAGCCCTTGCAGAAAGGATCACAGATGTCCATGGCCTATACTTCTACCCTGCAGCCACAGAATCTCCTGATCATTCTAGTCTACCACAGAAGGGACACTGACAGTTAGTACAAGCTAAGAAGTGCTGGAATCCTGATCTTCTCCTCTCAAGCTTCATGTTTTGTATGTTAACTTCAGTGCTTAAAAGAAACACAGCTGCCTTGGCAGGTCATGCTCAAGGAAGAAATACAGTTTCTGAGACAGTAAGTGAAAAAGCTCCTTAAAGTCAAGATGACCTAGGGGAAGGATTTTAAATTAATTGCCAGTATCTCCTGGTAGGAAGCACTGGCACAGTACATCTCAAGTGCTGTGGAAGGCCTGAGATGCAGGCTGTCACCAGGGTGCTCTTCCCAGCTGTCCCCTTCAGGACTAAGCAGGGCACACAATAGCTCCCAAGTCTGATGGCTTTAAGTGTCACAGTTCCATCCATGTCTGCCACAGAAGAGCACAGGTTACTGCTACAAGTCCACTCGTGATGTGGAAGTCACCTGAGTGCACAAAATGTCTCTGGCTATACAGAATGTCTCTGGGACCACAGGCAACAGCTCAGGATAAATTAAATCTTGGGATAGTGCTGTGATGTCAGTGACTTAGCCTGACACAAGAAAATAGTGTTAAAATGGCAAATTAAGGCAAGCTTAACAAGGCCAAGTGTAAGGTCCTGCACCTGAGTCAGGGCAATCTCAACCATGCATATGGGCCAGGCGATGAGTGGATTGAAAGCAGCTCTGCCAAGAATGACCTGAGATGCTGGTGGATGAAAAAACGGACTTTGAACCAGCAGTGTGCACTTGCAGCCCAGAAAGTCAACTGTACTCTGGGCTGAATCAAAAGCAGCATGGCCAGCAAGGTCGAGGGAGGCGATTCTGCCCCACCTGGAGCGCTGCATCCAGCTCTGGGTCCAGTGTCCTCAACATAGGATGGACATCAACCTTTTGGAGCAGGTCCAGAGGAGGTTACAAAGATGATCGGAGGGCTGGAGCACCTCTCCTGTGAAGACAGGCTGAGAGAGCTGGGGTTGTTCAGCTTGGAGAAAAGAAGGTCTGTGAAGACCTTGTAGCACCTTCTAGTACCTGAAGGGAGCCTACAGAAAAGATGTGGAGGGACCCTTTACCAAGGAGTGCAGTGAACGGACAAGGGGTAATGCTTTAAACTGAAAAGAGGGCAGATTTAGATTAGATACTAGGATGAAACTCTTTACTGTATGGGTGGATTCTGTAACCAGGTTTCCCAAGGAAGTTGTGGATGCTCCCTTCCTGGAAGTGTTCAATGCCAGGTTGGATGGAGCTCTGGTCTAGTGGAAGGTGTCCCTGCCCATAGCAGGGGAGTTGGAACTGGATAATCGTTAAAGCACCTTCCAATCCAAATCATCCCACAACTCCATGATTTTTCTCCTATGTTTAAACTTGTTTTTCTCCTATGTTTAAACTTGGATAGGGAGAATAATTCTCTCTCCATAGAGATATAAGGACCACATGCAAATGCAAAGCGCAAGTGTCAGAGCAATGAAGCATATGTAACAAAAAGCTTGACATATTTTCTGAGTAAGGCAATAGAAAACACTTTATTTACAAGGTACAGGAGCCAACATAAGGGATGTTTCACACATGCAGAAGAAGACAGACTACTGACCATGTGGGAAGTGGGCACAGCAGTCACGCTCACAAACACATATGGAAGGAAAAAGGCATGCTTCCCTCCTACTAATCTTACCAGTCCCTTCCCTAAAAAACAAGGGTTTTAAGGATCAAGTATTTTTAAAAGGATTACAGTAGATGAGAACTTAGACAAGCATGATGACATTTTATGATTTAACAAACCTGCCTTATATGATGGGAAAGAAGAAAGTGCTTTGGGAACTCACATTTTGGCTGGAGAACTGCTTTTCCCCTTCTTTGTCTTCTTATGAAGTCCACTGTGCTGGTTTAGGAAGGGCACTCCCCAGTATAGTACTCCCAACTAAAAAGAAAACAACAAGCCACTCCCCTCCTCCCCCACTCTGGTGGGAGACAAAAGGTAAGAGATTATGGGTTGAGAAAAGAACAAGTTACTGGAAACAGCAACAAGATAAGAAAATTAACTGTACCAGTAACACCACCAATAAAAAAAGTGTATAGAGGGTGATTTACAGGCAAAAATGCCCACCAAGCCCAGGACAGTGAAAACCTATGGCAGACACCCTCCACAAGCTACGCTTCCCTCCCATACACCCCACCCCACAAGCCATGCCCACCTTCCTCCCAGAAGGAGGAGACCCCTACGTCCGTCAATGGCAGTGATGTGGGTGGTATAGAATAGCAACCCAGATACATCCACAGGGCTCCAAGGCTCTGCCCCTCATGGCTACTGCAAAGAAAACACCTCTGTCCTGGCCAAAACCAGGACATCCTCATCAGCCTCTTCTCAAGAGCCCTGCACAGGGAGCCCAGTTAGCAGGCCAGAGGAACAACTAATGAACAAAGATGCTACACTTCCAAGTAACTGGTAGGGTTTCTTTGAGGTTTTTTTTTCAACAGAAACTCAGGTATTGTTTCCATTCTCATCCCTCAGTTAAACCCTAGCAACAACTCTGTGGCAAATAAGGAACATTTCTAATTTTCTAACCAGTTTGAACATAATTCTTTCAAAGAGGGTAGGTAATCTTCAGAAAGTAGATAGCCATCCTACAGCCATCATACTGACCGATATTGCAGGTATCTCTGCAGCTAGAAAGTACCAGTGCTATCTAAGATCAACTACTCAAACATGAAACAAAGTATTTTTATTAACTAAATGCATTTTTGCAAGAGGGAGGAGTAACAAGGTGGACTGTAACTACCCTGGCATTTTCCTGAACCTTTTTCTTTGCATGTTCTTATAGGAACAGTAGACTCAGTGTGCAGTCATTAACACAGTTATATGTCAGGTTTTAACAGCAGCTGGGACATTTCCATTAGCCTTGGCAACAACGCTTAAAATTCCACATGTACCATGTCTTTTTGTTACTGTGAAAATAGAAATCTAAGACTCCAACCTCCCTCCTGTAAAGCACTTAATTTTGCTTTAAGAAAGTGTCTCCCAACTTTCTGTTTATTTTAAAGCTGTTTCTTTTAAAGTCTCTCAGGTTTTCTGTCTCTAAGAGAGGTCCATCACTTACTTGGAAGTACAAGTCACAGTCACAGCTGCACTCATCTACCGTGTATGAATCGCATGCGTGCAAAACCAGCAAGCGCTTCTGGAAGTCACTTCATGGAGAAAGTTCCCTGCCCCTCTTATTCCTGTTGGCATTTGATCCTCCACTGAAGACTATCTACCCACACACATCCCCTGCCCACAAAACCCAGTGGAAAACAGCCTAGAGGGAGGGAAGGACAAGGCCTGACCATGATATCCAGCACTTCCTCTCTGCGAGGACAATGGAAAGAGCCTAAACCATTCTGGACAAGCTGGAAAGCTGATGGTAATGGGAAAACATTCAGCAGATTTTATGATGACAGGATAGGAAACATCACAAAACCCAGAAATAAAGTTTTACAGGAAAATAAAATAATTTTAATGAAATGTGCAGACTGTTTAAGGATGAAATCAATTGAGTCTTGATTCGCACTGCTACCTCATTTGTGTTTTGTTTCAGTTCCACCCACTCCTCGAATACCTACCTTCAGTATGCCACAGCTACTTTAAATCAGCATTTTCAAGAGGTCTTTTACTCC